>JBBMOE010000031.1:6601138-6732929 GCA_037975065.1 Chaetodon trifasciatus | reverse complement strand
CACACACACACACACACACACACACACACACACACACACACACACACACACACACACACACACACACACAGTTCTGAGGTCATCTCTGACTAAATGCCGCCAGCGAGAGGATTTACCTGAAGTTGACCAGAACAAAAGTGCTGGAGTCGTAGGCGGGAACCAGCTCACTGGAAGCACACAGAGGAAGGTGATTACACACCGAGCAGAGCCGGACGTCTCTGACTTCTCTACTGTCAGTGCTTCAGGCACACACAGTGAAATCAGACACAGCTCCACACTCAAAATGGGATGCTGACATGAAGCTACTTTATGAAGAACATATCTTTGGGATTTAGACAAAACGAGCATTTTTAACTACATTTCACATCTTAAGTGATGATGCTAATCTGTTAAATGCCGCCAAGGCACGCCGTCATGTCTCCCCGCTGTGCGACCTTTCCTGTAGCTGAGCAGATTACCTGGTGAAGTCGGGGGGGACCGGCGTGGTGACGAAGGACTGCATGGGTTTCCGATGGACCTGCTGGAACATGAGCAGGATCTCTGGGCTCTTGGAGATCAGCTCACTTTTGCTGCAGGAGTGAAGCTGTTAACACACACCAACAGCAAACAATCATCATGCTGCGGGTACAAACAGGCAGATAAAACTCAGTTTCCGAGTGGATCCGTGTGTGCATTTAACATGAGAGTGCAACTAATATCAGCTCGGTCATCGTTTGCAAACCCCCAGCCTCGAGGCTCGGCGGCTGAACACGCTTTACTTTCATTTTGGAAAGGACTCAATCATTCCTCCAGTGTGTATTCACAGCAGCAGGACGATGGATGTGGTCCCTGTGGTTAAAGTATGGTGCCCGTGTTGATGGTAATGAAGGAAAATGACACGCAGAGAACAGCAGATGTGTTTTTAAAGGTTTCTGGACGACCACGCAGCTCCATGGCACAAAGAACACAATCTGTCAGGCTTTGGCTGCACAGCCATGATGCATTCACTGCTCGCTCACTGGTGAGAAACACAGCATCACCGCACACATCATACTGCTTAATATCTAATACTATGGCAAGGTGCATCAGCTACATGTGCACTGTCAGCAGAGATGACCTCGAGTCCTCAGACCACTTGTAGGAGAAAGTCTTAAGTGTGCCATGAAAGACATCCTGCGTTAAAGCTTCTTCTTCTGCTGACAGAGCAGAGGCACAGATCGGAGACTTCTCACCATCTGCAGCGAACACAACCCTCCTGTTTGATTTCACGGCTGAGGCTTCACTGTCTGCTTCGCTGCTCTTATCAATCTCGTCTCCGGCAGCAGCAGCAGCAGTCAGCCGACGAGCTCTAAAGCCACGACAGACCGCCAGGCCTGCACCAAGCCCGGGCGCTAAGCGAGGCTAACGGACGGACACTGGACTTACTGCAATCACACAAACATGAGCTGAAATATCACGATAAGCTTTAAATCTACAATCCGATCGGCGGCAGCAGAACAGTGACGTGCAGCTAAATGAATGCAGGCTTTGAGCTGCTGCAGGCGACCCACCTGATGCTCCACTTCCTGCAGGAGAGACTCCAGCAGCTCCGTCTCCTGGGTCAAGGACGTCTTCTGGCCTGGTGGGGAGGAACACATTTCTATTTTCAGTGCACTTGTGCTGAATGTCGGGCCTGATGGAGGCCGGTGAGGGTGAGTGGCTGGCTGTGCAGGTTGTGTGTGTGGGCGCCGAGTGCATCCATCCACTCAGCCCAGATAAATATTTCATACGTCTATTACCCATAGATATAAAAGGTGCCTCTTTCAGCAGGGAGCTGGGTTAAGGTCTCAACCTTCAGACACGGTGCACTCCCATTTAAGGTGCATTACCAAGAGCCCTTTCAGACATGGAACACATCGCGCTGCTTCATCGAGCTGTTCGAGGGAAGGATTTCTGCCGTTCAGACGCAGACGACCGTTTATTCATCTGTCCAGAGTCTCTCACCTCACAGCATCTTTCAGTGCTTCCTCCTTCATCAAACTGATTTCATTTTCTTTCAGCACAGAGAGGGACATGTGAGTCACAGTGATCCTCGTCACGCAAACAAAATGCACATTTAATGTCTGAGTTTACTGAGCTGCTGCTGCTTTGACGTTAATCCGAGTTCAGACGACAGAAAAGTGGCTGCAAACACTTTGATGTAACGAGTCACATGACTGTCTGAAATCAACCACATTTCAATCTAAAATCAACCCTGTGTCACCGTTTCAGGTGAAATGCTTGTGTAGTAACACTCAGTGATGAATCAGTGTATCATCTGACCACTTGTCACCGTCACTGCAGTGGACGTCTCAGCGTCTTACCCATGAGGGTGATGAGCTTGTTCTTCAGCTGGTTGTCCAGACGAGCGATCATCATCTCCACGGCGTTTCGGATCTCTCGGACTCTCTCGTCCTTCGCTCCCCTGACGGCCTCCACGTTCCTCTCCTGAGACACACACACACGCACGCACGCACGCACGCACGCACGCACGCACGCACGCACGCACGCACGCACGCACGCACGCACACACACACACACTTCAGCATCATCTAACTGCCATCAGCTCTCAGTGAAATAAAGGAGTTAGTGCCATCTAGTGGACGTCAGCAGAACTTCCAGTCAAACTTGAAACATTTCTGATCAATATTTGACATAATTAGTATTTTTAAGTGAAGTTCGTGACGAGCTGGTTGAATGACTCGTTATGACCACGATCAGCGCCGTCTGTTTCTTTCAGGCCACCTTAATGACATGAAACAGATGCTTCAGTGATCACTGACGTTTCTCTGTGCTCTTCATTTCCTTCACCTCAGACAAGAAAAAATGAAAAACCCAATTACTCACTGACCTTTTACAGGTTCAGCGTCTCTCTTCTACAACAGAGCTGCGGCTTGTTACCTATGTTCATCAGTCCAACGCTCACTGAGTTCAGGCCTGCAGTTTAAAGGGTCTCAGACCTGAACGAAGCTCACAGCGCAGCGCCACAGAAAAGTTCAGTGTCCAAACAAACATGTCAGCCTCTCAGAGGAGTGAACGTGCACTGTTGTCGTGGCTGCTGATCTGTTAGATTTTGGCTTTGGCTAGCAACACGCAGTCCTCACCACTTCCTGCACCAGGCTGATGAGCTCCATCAGGCGGCGGCGGAGCTTGGCGACCTCCTCCTTCACTTTGGTCACATGCTGCTCGTAGATCTCCACCAGAGGCTTGAAGGTGTGACCTCCGTGCTGGACACAAACACCATCAATCACTCTCTGCAGTGTGTGTGATGTGAGTCTAACGCTCTGGTTCTGGTGATTTCACAGACTGAACCATTAACGGATTGACCAAAACTTCTGACTGACGTCTTGGAAAACTGTCTGTAAGTGATTTTTGTGTTTACTTTACACACAAACTGTAAAAATGACAGAAGTGAAACGTTACCATGCCCCCCCACAGAGCACACTGGTGACAGATGCACTTCTTACAGGTCCAACAGAAAACACTCAGCTTCTCGTGGTGGTTCTCACATCTGCAAAGGAATCATCGAAAGACAGGACGCGACAGCTCAGACAGACAGAAAAAGACTTCAACTGCTCATCACTCGAGACGCTGGCCTGATTAACGTCACCGTTTGTGCAAAGTTTACGGAGATTCAAAGTTTATAAAGGCAGAGGATGACGGTAGTGACGATGGTGAAGGAGACACAGGAGGAAGAGGAGCACGAGGAGCAGAAGCAGGACAAAAACAAGTCTCACACCAAATAAGAGGAAGCAACAAAGCCTCCCTGATGAAAAGCTCTACAGGTTAAGGACTGAAGTAAGAAATGACAGGAAGTCTCTCAACACTAATGGACACATGGGTGGAGAATTTGACCAGGAGTGGAGGAGCAGCAGGAGGTGCTCACTTGTCCTTGTCGTTGTCCTCGTGCTTGGTGAGGCTGCAGAGCTGCAGGGTGTCCAGCTGCTGGGTGACCTCCTCTGCCCAGCGACAGTTCACCAGCTCCCTCAGCTGGAGCGGAGCCCTGCGTGTTGACACACACACACACACACACACACACACACACACACACACACACACACACACACACACACACATTAAAACAGCTCACATATTAAACACCACTTGCTGAGTCCAGAGGCTGCTTTCCCTCCTCTACACCTGTGCGTTGGTATCATTCTCTATCGTTATTCCCTCGTCTGACTGTTCTGACGTGTCGTCTACGCTGCTGACACCTCTATGAAAAATCATTTCCTGTTCCACGCTTTCCTTAAAGCTGCACTCTGAACGCTGACGGACAGCACGGAGGCCGGCGGACGTGCCATCAGGTGCTTACCGGCAGTGTGGACACTGGGCTCTCTGCTCCGTCAGCCAGCGCTGTCAAACAAGAGGATCCAGGTTAGTGATGAGTGACATCCACATGCAACCAGTGCAAACATGCTGCCACTGATTCTACTCAGGATACAGCTGGAAAAAATCCATCTGCACATTGGTATCAATAAATCCCACAAACAGATGACAAGCACAATTACAGAGTTTTGTCCACGATTCCAGAAAAGTTGGGACTAAAAGGGAAGAATAAACGTACTCGTATGCAGCTGAAGCAGCAGAGTTTGGAGCAGTGCGGGCAGAGACGAGCATCCCTCAGCTTCTCCATGCAGATGAAGCAGCGAAACACCTCGGCGATGCTCTGGACAGAGGACACACGAATGACAGCTGAGGTGAATCAGTCAGACCGGGTCAGCAGATTTATCCTGAAGCTGTTCCACTGGAGCGTGTTGTTCATAAGTCAAGTCTAGATTACATTCTGCCTTTAGCGGTCTTCAGACATCTCAGCAGAATGCCTACAAAAATGTGTTTTAACTCTCAAGAGCTCATAATTCCACCTTAAATCTTCCTGCCATCGATAACATACCGGCACTGAAACTGAAGATGTTCAGTCTTATAAATGTCTAGACGTTTGGTTGCAGAGCAGTCTTACTTTAAACCAAACAACTGGCACCAAAACTAAGATAAACACGAGTTTCTTATATCAGAATAAAGATCCTCCGTCACGTCTGCTCGACTCTGAAGAAACCTCAAACTCTCCTGCTGCTCATTCCACCTTCAAACAGTCTTTACTGGCAGTACAAGCAGAAGCCTTCAGTCACAAAAGGTCAGAGCAGATCAGGTCAAAGTTCTGCTGGCCGAGCGTCAGGGAGGTGAACGACGGACATCTGTGTGACACGTACCTCAACACTTTGTTCATCCATTTCAGCCAGTTTGAACTCTTGGTCTCAGGAACAAAAGAAGGAAGTGGTAGCCGATGGTCTGAAAAGAAAAGCAAGGTGAAGAGAACAACGTTACACTGAGTTTGAACGTTTCAAATCAAATCTCAGTTCAGCTGCATGATGAAGATCAGCTGAAAAACAGGAAAAAAAGACAAGTTTCAAGTCTCTACAAGTCCACATCATTAAAAATGACTGAAAGCAGTGGACAAAAAACAAACAAACTGCATGTTTTATCACACTTTTCTTCCGTTTTCAGTGTTTTTGGCCTCTTGTGGTTTTACTTTGGTTTGTATTCCACATTATTTCATGGCGTCTTCTCTTCTTTATCTTCAGTCTACTTGTGTTATTCACTGTTTATCTGTTTAACCACTCTGGTTAGAAAATGAACTTATTGATATCTAAATATTGTGACATGTTTAAATATATGGTTGATAGTATTTTTACTTTGCTGTAAAAAGGCTGAAACATGGGCATGCTGCTCAGGACAGCACACCTTCATCACCGTTAGCTTGAAGTCTGCAAACCTGAAAGGCCCAAAACACACTGACAGCTAAGGCTAAGCAGCCGGGGGGGGGGGAGCTAGCTTTAGCGTGCATATTAACACAAACCATCGAGCTGAGCAGGAAGCAGACAAACGTCTTACCGAACTCTAAGGCTAGCTAGCTAGCTAGCTAGCTGGAATTAGCAGGGTGGCTCATTTACCTTCCCAGAGACTCGGCTTCGTCTGTCACACCTGATAAACAAACGCTAAACTACATGATCTATTCCAGCACGCGGCAGGCTTGTCTGCGCTGCTTTAGCCGCCATTAAAGATACAGACACGTCCAGCTGCCGGTGTATCACGACGGAAGGCAAACGATCCTCCACAGCGGCTGAGACGGCTAAAAACGGCTTCTTTTGCCCCAAATTGAAGATGTAACGGCAGCGCTCGCTCCGAAGCTGTCTGTCCCCTAGCAATCACCAATCAAAAGCCTCCTTTCTTCTTCTCTTGATTTTATTGTTTCGCGTTTGTCCGAAAGCTCCAGGATCGTTACCGCCACCTACTGGACCGTTCAGAGAATCACAGTGGAAATACACACCTGAGACAGATAGAAGCTGCTGCGGGGAATGAATGAATGAATGAATGAATGAATGAATTAATCTTGTCATTGTGTATGAAGATTGATTATTGGCTGTCTGGCTTCTTTTCTGACACACTGTACACAAAAATACAAACACAAAAACACAGCTTTTAATGCCTTTAAGATCTCTGTACCAGGTTGATTATCATCAAGTGTTCGTCAAATGTATAATGTCCTTCAGAGCTGATTAAGTAGATTATTTGATCGTCAATTCAGCATTTAAATCATTTTCTAAGCAAAAATACCAAACAGATAGTGTCATTGTGCAGCTTCTCAGATGTGAAGGTTTGCAGATTTTCTCTGCTGTGTTTCTCCCTCTGACTGTCTGAGTCTGTGACTGGCTGTCTACTCTTCACAGAACACAGGACAGTAACATCGTCCAGTCAGATTTGAAGCTGGTACATCCATCAACCAGGATGATGTGTTACTGGTCAACAGCAGAGGAGCTCAGTGATAGCTTGGCCATGCCTCTGGTCACAGTTTGGAGATCTAACCAGCCTCCTCCTCCTCCTCCTCCTCCTCCTCCTCCTCCAGCCTTACTGCTCTACAGGAGCAGAGGTGACGCTCATGTGTGAGTTTGTGCTGTCTGTAAAGGTACAGAGGTTCAGAGGTTCTTGTACTTTACTTGACAAATTCCATTTCGTGCTACTTTACACTTCTGCTCCACCTCTTCCTCTCCTCCACTCCTGTGGACTCTACCTTTTAGTCGAATGTAAGTGAGTTAATATTAGCTCCACCTTGACAAACTGCAGTAGTAAAATGTTATGCACACATTAACACATTAGAATAAATATCCAATAACATGATGGTACATGTTTCTGCATCATGTGGACTTTTACTTTAAGTCTCTTAGTAGATTTAACTAATAATAATTTTGAGTATGTTTTTGAATGTAGGTAAATTTAATGGAGTATTTTTCAGGTTTACAGTGTAGTATTTCTACTATTATTTCAGTAAAAGGATCTGTGTACCTGCATCTCACCAGTGTGTACTGCAGAATGACGAGTAGCTTCAACTGTGAAATAAATGTAGTGAAAAGTACGATGTCTCAGGATGTGGTGGAGTAGAAGTACACAGTATCATAGAATGGAAATATTCCAGTGAAGTATCTCTAAAGTAAAAGTACCTGATTATGTTCCTGCAGAATAAAAGAAGATTTCAAACAAGAATATTTTTTATTTTCTTCGTGCACATGTTTGTTCACTTCACCAGTTTTACTTTCTCTCCAACTTTCAGGGAAAGTGACTGTTTATTGCTAAAGATGCATCATAAGTGAACAAAGCTGCCAACTTTGAAGACTCCTGAGGTTCTGGATGCAGCTGCTGCTTTATGGAAGCCCAGCAATGTCAAGAAAAGAAGAAACAGACAAAACGTCACGAAGGACAAAATAAAAAGCCTCATGTTAAATGAAAAAGGAGAAAGTCAAAATGTGGACTTCTTAAGGTGAATCTATGAGATAGGTCAAAATGTAGGCTCATTTATCAAAATCCTGAAACAGCACAAGCCCAAATTTGACATGTATGTTTAACTGAACTTATTATTTCATGATTTGGCTTAAATCAGCCAGAGAAAGCGCCCTGCTGCCCATCAGCAGCACACACTGAGCTGCCTCAGGTGGGAAAAACACACATCAGCCAAAGCACTGGGGATGACTCCTTTCAGCCCTTCAGTATGGACACACACACACACACACACACACGCACGCACGCACGCACGCACGCACGCACGCACGCACGCACGCACGCACACACACACACACACACACACACACACACACACACACACGCACGCACACACACACACGCTGTAATTTGCAGTAACCCCATTGTTGTTTTATGCAAACAGTCTGAAGCTGGATAGGACGCACTGAGGCATATGCAAATCAGCCTATCAGGCGGTGCGGGGCGTGCTGCAGAGGTGAACGTTCCTCCACTTAGGAAAATGCTGATGAGCAGCCGTGGATTTCCAAAACTTTTTATCCCAAAACGAGTTTCATTCTGAAAAATCAGGGAGAGCGACGGCAGCTGGAGCGGCACAAAGTGTTTGTCTGCAAACTCTGAGACAGGTGAGTCACTCCTCCACCTGCTCATCACTGACTTTTTAATATCTGCATTATTTCAGGACAGTCAGGAGATTATGGGATGTGCGCTTACTTCACACGGAGATGCCTTCGATTTGCTTTCTGGGAATTTCTGCCTTGCTTATGAATATTACACAGAGAGCACCGTTCGTGTGGTGTGTGGAGGGAGGGCGCATTAGAATAAACTCAAGATCATTTTCCTGGGTGGCCTGAGTGCTTCATTGTCCTGGTTAAAGCTACGATCCTGTAGGAAAATCAGCTATATTTATCATTACAGATATTAAGATGAGCGCGGACCCGGTGGATCAGTCAGAGGCTCGGGCTGAACAGGCAGGTAAGGATGTTTCACCTCCTTCACGTGAACTCTGAATCCTGTCAACACGCAGAGAAGCGATCAGACGTGAGTCAGGAGAGAGCTGTGCTCTGTTTATTCTGTCTCTGCTGCAGACGACATTTATTCACTTTTGACATGAGTCCCGGTCTGTCTTCCTTCTCAGTTCTTCACAGAACGCTTGCATGTGTTTCAGTGTGAGAAGATCTCCAGAAAATCAGACTTTAAAAAACTCTTTCTGGATTGTTTGGAGGATTTTTGTTGGACTCAAGTGTGTCAAATACCTTCAGAACATTTTTAATTCTGCTGTTTGAGGTCGAAATGTTTGGACTTTTTGACTGTTTGGCTCCAGGTTTGATCACCGATCAGTGATCTTTGTTGTTTATCAGGTTTTGAGGCGTTTGCTGTTTCAGCAGCAGCTTCAGGTTTTCAACAGCAAACCGCCTCCATACGGCTCCACCTGATGCCTGATGGTGCATCAAATAAAAGCTAAACAAGCAGCATTTTGGCTCCTGTTTCATAGGGAGTGTGAGTGTGTGTGCGTGTGTGCTTGTGTGTGGACTTAATGGCAGTTGGTTGCTATACCAGGATGCACCTGAGGCTGTTTGCTGAGAAGCGCTGGCCGCCCGGGGGCTGAGAACACCAACCAGCCACAAAACAAAACCAGGAACCAGCAACAGAAAAAGTGGAACTTTTCTTTAGACAATGGCAGCGTGAGAGAAGTGAGCGGCTGTTTCATGGAAGTGATGAACATCTTTGTCAGAATACGATCAGACGAGCTGCAGCTGCTTCACTTTCACCAGGTGTTAGCCTTCACCATCGACACGTCACGGCGGGCGGTCGGTCTGTCCAGGCTCTGAGGTTTCTGCCCGCACGCCAGAGCCGTGCAGGTGAAGGCCGTACGGCGTGAGAGCTCGTTTTCTCTGAAAAGATGTCGTACAGTTTCATTTTCTCAACATTTGAACGCTGCGAGCCACAAGCTGAACTCCATTCAGCTCCACTGTGCTGGTGTGCAGGCAGAAATCTCAGAGACCAACCTAAACAAACAAAACCAAAACCATCTGCATGGAGAGACACCACGAGAGATGCACGAGAGGACGCGCTGTGGCTGTGATCAGGGTGAAATAATCCTTTAACCCCTCAGCTGCTGAAGCGTTTGGGAATCACGTAAAGCAGCAGGTGTTTAGTGTTGGGTCGAGGTCGATGGTTGGAGTAAAGTCCCAGACTTTGACACCAGGGACTCATGACGGTCAGGAGACAGAAACGCTTCAGTTATAGTTGGCAAAGTTCACAATAAATGTTTGTTAACACATTCTGTCTGATGCTGAAGTGAGAAAAGCTGATTTAAACATTCCTCTAAAATATATTTACGGTGCCCAGTTTGTTGTATTTAATCCAAATTTCCAGGAGAGAATTGATCTGCTGCTTCACGTCGTTGTTAAAATCTGTAACTGAATTCACGTTTTTGAATTTGTTTTCCCCCAACCCCGAAAGGGATAGTCAGGGGTATAGAAGATGAATGAATGAATGAATGAATGAATGAATGAATGAATTTGTTTTGTAGCTTTCTGGATTGTTTCGGTACTTTTTGGTGCTTTTTGCTCGCTCGAGAACGTGGAGACGCTAAAGTTCAACACACCACAACATCAGCTCGTCTCAAACAGACTGAACAGAAACTGAAGAGTGAAGCCGTCATTCAGCCGCAGGCGAAGCTGCTGTTCGGCATCGTGATCAGAAGGTGATCAGGAGGACGAAGGTGGACGCCCTCCTCCTCGTTAAGCTCACAGCAGAGTTCAGGGCTCGTTTGGTTCGGTCTGACTGATTCTGATTCAGTCTGACTCATTGATCCTTTATGTGACTCGATCGGAAACATCAGCAGTGACTGCGTATTGATGAACCCATGGAGCTGTCCGTGGTGCTGAAGCAGAGGACACATTCAGAAATGAGCATTTTATTCTCTCAGAGTTTCATCTTGGATCCAAAATATTCTTTCAATTCTAAACTATAAAAACTCACTTCTGTGCTGTCATAGCTTCAACACACCTTCAGGATCAAAGTGACAAGCAGCAACGATCATAGAGACACACTGCTGCCTGTAGTATTCCTGTAGTATTCCTGTAGTATTCCTGTAGTATTCCTGTAGTATTTCCGTGCCTGCAGACCAAACCTCCTCTCAGGTATTGTTTGTACGATGAGGTCAGGGTTTAGGCTAATCTCTATGAACAGATAATCTGCATGTGACTGCAGAATCTGTCAGTGAGGGACAAGATGTTGGTGTTGGAAGCGTCCTGGCTTCCATTTGTTCTGTTTTTGAAATCCGAGTAGAATCGACCAATCACACTGGAGCGGGCTTTGGCTCCATGCAGGTGAACAGTCGAGAGCCAAAGAGGTGGAAAGCATTGGCTGAGGTGCTGTCAAAGAGCGTAGGGGCTGTTGTCTGATGACGATTTAGCTTCTACGATGTTTTTTACACGTATCTGCGAGAATATTCAGATATCTGTTTACAGAGATCAGCCGAAATGTCGAGTTGTTGTTTGAAAACAGACTGTAAACAATGACAGAGGAGGAAGACTCGGCCCTGAAACAGTCGCCGTCGGCCTCAGAGGCTGAAAGCAGCCGATGGGCTCAAAGCTGTGGTTTAGGATCAGAGTTAAACTGGCTCAGAGTTTGAGCCACGTTAGAAACCAACAAATGACTGACAGGTCAGGATTCTGCTCTGACCACACACACACACACACACACACACACACACACACACACACACACACACACACACACACACACACACACACTGTCCTGTGTCCCGTCCACCACTAAAATTTAACAATGTGTTGCAGTTTGCTGGTGGACAAATGTGTATTAATCCTCAGCTGAAAATAGTCCCCAGCAGATGCCATAAAGGGTATATTTTATCTCTGTTTTTAAAGACTGGTCCTCAGAGGAAGTGAGAGCCACAGACAGGAAGTCAGACAGCGGCAAGAGACAGACAAACGTGCTGCTGGTTTGGTCTTTTCCTGGGACGTCCTGTGATGATGCTTAAACATCATCCGCTCACACGTCGTGTCTCATTTCTCGTTCGCTGAAATGTTCTGCGGACGGGAGGGAAGCTCCTCGACCGCCGTCGACATGAAGAAAAGGTTTGACGACGTGTGAGACGGTCGGTGCGACAGTTCATCCAGTAAACAGCTGCTGTTACTCAGCTTTCTGACTTTACTGCGGAAATATGGTTTTCAGCCCAGAAGACTAACTGAAGTCAAACAGACCAGCTGCTCTCAGATCAGTTCTAAAAAGTGTTCAGGCTCTCAGGACCAACAGCCGGAGGAAAAGACGACACAACTTTTCCAAAGTTTTGAATTTTTGAAGCATATTTTTGTCTGCAACCAGTGTGAGTGTGTGTGTGTGTGTGTGTGTGTGAGTGTGTGTGTGTGTGTGTGTGTGTGTGTGCAGACGGAGCTCTAACACTGGCCTCCTGCACTCAGAGCTGATTTGCATGGCTCGGTCATTTCCATACTGGAAGTTTGGCCGTGAAGCTGGTTGTGCTGGGGGGCAGTGGCATAGTGGGCCGGTTCAGAGTGTGTGTGTGTGTGTGTGTGCGTGTGTGAGTGTGTGAGTTTGTGAGTGTATGTGTGTGTGTGTGTGTGTGTGTGTGTGAGAGAGAGAGAGAGAGAGAGGCTGCAGGAGACACACAATGCAAATATACCTATAAACCCCCTCCACACACACACACACACACACACACACACACACACACACACACACACACACACACACACACAGAGTCCCAAAGGCCCCATTTGACATTCAAATGAC
This sequence comes from Chaetodon trifasciatus, assembly GCA_037975065.1. NCBI lineage: Eukaryota > Metazoa > Chordata > Actinopteri > Chaetodontiformes > Chaetodontidae > Chaetodon > Chaetodon trifasciatus. The sequence goes on along the minus strand of JBBMOE010000031.1, from coordinate 6,720,341 downwards.
GGAGCTTATCCAGCACACCTTTGATCTCTGGCGTCTCTCGTCCTCTCGACGCTCTGCACGACGGAAACTTCAGGAGGAAAACTGACCTTCTTGAAAAGACTTGTTGTGTGTGAGCAGTCAGTAAACAGACCTGCACGCAGTCCCCCACACACCTGAGCAGACCTGTGGGTGGACACGGTCACTGCCGTCCGTAGCTTCTTTCCACGTCGATACACAGAATCACCAGTTTCTGTTGTATGTAAGTGTGGCGCCGAGGCCTTTGAAGGACTTTGTTCCTTCTGCCGTCACAGGTTTGATTTCTCTCCCGTCCTTTTTAACGCGATGACTGAGGAGCACGTCAGACACTCGCCCTCTCTGTTCCTGCTCTGTTTTCATGAATAAATCAGGTCTAATTAAAAACAAATTGCTCAGTAATCAGCAGCAAAAAGCCAGAAAATGAGCTTTACTTTTGTTTAATTTGAAATAGAGTTTACTGGAGATGATGTCATCGCAGCAGTGACACTGAACACCTGTATGTCTCACCTGCGCACATGTGGCTAACGCTGACCGCTAACAGACTTAATTGATCTTTATGTGATTTGATTTGTCACTTTGAAGAAGTCGAATGTCATCACGTTTTAACAATCTGGATTTTTTTTCTCTCTTCTGACTTCTAGAGCATAACGGGATCGACTTCAACCGACAGGTGAGTTTTTAGTAACTTCCTGTGTTCAGGTGAGGCCTTGGTGAACGCGGCCTCTGTCGTCAGGACCTTTGGACTCTTTAGCATGTACAAAGTGTTTGCTGGCAGGCTGAACACAGCGGGTCAATCTGGTGTCACGTGCTCATGTGTCATAATGTCTTAAAGGGTAAATATGGATGAAAAGCACCTCCCACGCACCATCCCTGATCAGGTGTGTGTGGCTTTTACTGAAGCCATTTTTCCTTCTTAAATAACAGAATCTGTCAGTAAATGTTGGCTTTAAAAGAAGCTCACTGATATAATATTTTTAACAAGACGTCCTAAAGCAGCTGGCCGCTGTAGATTTAACCAAAAGTTACTCAATGAAGCGGATGTAGTGCATTTGTCAGGGACTACTTTCAGCAGCGGACTGATACACACTTGGTCCTTTTTTCAAAGTGAAACTCTCCAACTCCAAGTTTCACCAGGAGAGATGCTCCTTTATCAGTGAAGAAATGTAAGAAATGATGTACTTTCGTTTGGTCCTGAGACAGCTGGTGTCACGGCCGTGAAGGAACGTGCAGCGGTGTGTCTCTCTGATGTGTCCTCAACAGTTTCTGGACACCAGTGGAGGTCTCTGGTGCAGAGGACGAGCACATAGCAGGCTTTGGATGCTCAGACACTTTTCAGTGGCGATCCGGTCGTTTCATGGCATTTGGTGATAGAAAGAATTAGATATCACAAGACTTCTTGTACGTTCACTTAAAAACGAAGCTCAGTTGGAATATAAACACCCTCGAGCCAAGTGAAATGTACTGAACCTGTACCGAGGACACAAGGTTCAACTGACTTTTAGACGGCTAACATCCTGAGGATAAACTACCTGCTTTCCACGCAGGTGTCAACAAAGCCTGCCATGTCTTCAGAGAGTCCTCAAACAGTTTGCAGCTATTTGGATTCTTCTTCAAACATGCTTTTGGCATGGGAGGACATTTCTCTCAGTGTTTTCAGGAAGTGGCACAGCTTTCAGGGGTTAGGGGGTGGTGTGTGAGGGGGAGGGGGAGGGATCGTTTGCATACTGGCTTGCCCAAGGGGAGGGAGAGAGCCTATCACTCTTTGTATCATGTTTAGTGACCAAACTGGTCCTGGAGCGAGTATACAGCAGCCTGTGTGTGTGTGTGTGTGTGTGTGTGTGTCTGCACACAGCACGCACACACACACACACACAGGTAAACATGCACCGTTTGCCCCTGAGAAGCCAACGTTTCCCATCATGCCTACAGGAGTGAACCTTCTCTCTGTGTTACGTGCTCTGAAGAGCTCACTCTGTGCTCGTGCTGTCGTAGATAAAGACGGAGGATATCCTCGACTCACCTCATTCGGGCTCCACGCTGAAGACATGTCACCTGACGCAGACCCCTCCCATGCCTGGAGCTCAGCTCAGTGGGGTAAGACACACAACAATGAGGGATGGTAACGACTGTTCCAGGTATCAGTCAAGCCCTCAGGTGTTACAGGACGCTGAGGAGAGGCTGGTGAAGAACATCCTGTTAAAAATGTCCATGAAATGTAACATATGATATGCATCTATATCAAATCTAAAGCAGGAAGCAGGTTTTTAATGAGGTTTCTAATGATGTTAACTCCACCTCAGTCAACAGTGAAACACTACGCACACTTTAACGGCTCCATATTTTTTAAATTAAATTATAATAATGAAGTATTTCTATACTGCTGCGCTGCTTCTTTCACTTCAGTCAGGGATCTAAATACTTCCTGCTGTGTTCATATTCTGCTGACGATGCATTATATTACCATGTTTTAATTACAGGGATCTCTGATTTGTACTTAAGGACAGAGCAGAGCAGCAGACAAGTTACTTGTTATGCAGGATGATCAGTTTCAGAATACTTTTAGTGCTGAAACAATCAGCAACAATCAACTAATTGATTAATGACAGAAAATGAATCACCAACCATTTAAACACAGAGTAATCATCTTTTGTGAAGGAAAAATAAAACAGAAGTAGAGTAGAATCATAAAGTGCCACAGAGTGAAACTATTCTGGTGAAGTGCCTCAGAGTTCAGCTGGAGCGTTGAAGTTTTGGTTTTGTGTTTTCTGCTTCGCTGCAGGAGCTCACCTCCCTCCACACCATGCAGCAGCTGGTCCTGATGCCCCCGTCCCACCTCCCATCTCCATCCCCCTTCCTGCTCTCTCAGAGCCCCACCAGCCACCAAGGTCTGAACACCTCCACCTGCATCACACTCTTCACTCTGCACAGTCTTCAGTAGTTATGGAGGGAGGAGGGATTCATTTCAGGGCTTTAAGTCTGATTTCTTTAAAGTCGGACATTTTGTGAAACATGCTTCATGTTGATGAGCATATATGGGAAGATCCACTCTCTGTATATGTGTACACTGACAGCAGCCGCTTATCGTGGCTTAGCATAGCTTATTGTGGCTTAGCATAGCTTAGCATAGCTTGGTAAAACACAGATCCTCCCAGCTGCCTGAATCCCAGATAACTGACGAAAACCTGCCGGTTTCCTTTGCAGCACTTCTGCAGCAGAACCTGCTCTCCCTTCCCGGTCAGAGTCAAACTGGTCTCCTTCAGCACCAACCTGGACTGGCTCTGACCCCACAGGTAAATCCAGACCACGTCCTGTCAGCACACAGTGCAATGCATCAACACTGTCACGTCCCCGAATGTGACGTGCTGTTTAAAGCTGCGAATTCATGTTTACGTTTAGGGTCCATAATTGTACTTTTGGTCTGACGGTAAAAGTACAAAAATGTACTTCCTGGAAAGAGTACCTGTACAGTGAAGAGCAGTAATAACTAACCTCTGCACCGCGGCTCAGTGTCTGCTGTCAGACAACATAAACTCTGAGCCAAAGGCCAGAACAGTCACAGACCAGGACCTGTGGACACCAGCAGAAGGCCGGTCTGAACATCTGGCCCAGTAAATGCAGATGTGTCACAGTTCTTGTTGTGCTGCAGGTCTGTGAAGCATGTTTGGTTTGGTTGTGTTTGTCTGATCCAGGCTATGGGTCGCTCTGGTCTGGCAGGACCCTCTATGGAGAACCACATGGACATGTCCCACCTGCAGATGCCCAAACACATGTCAGTACCACCACAAGAAGAACCCAGTGATCTGGAAGAACTGGAGCAGTTTGCTAAAGCGTTCAAGCAAAGACGCATCAAACTGGGCTTCACGCAGGTAAAGAGGAGGACTGAGCCGTCTCGTTGTTCAGGCCTGAAAACGTCTTTCCTCAATGTCGTCTCATCGTATCACTGTGTGTGCGTTCTGTCACAGGGAGATGTGGGTCTCGCGATGGGAAAACTGTACGGCAATGATTTCAGTCAGACCACAATCTCTCGCTTCGAGGCTCTCAACCTCAGCTTCAAGAACATGTGCAAGCTCAAACCTCTGCTGGAGAAATGGCTGAGCGACGCAGGTACGACACATCGACCGCCATCAGCGCAGCCAGAAAACAAATTCAGTGAAGCTGTCTCTTTAAGAATAATTCAATTAAAGTATTTTCTGTAATTCGTACTGAAATCCCCCCAAAATCCTTATTGATTTTCAGTATTATCAGTTTTTATTGTCAAAGAGGATTTTATCATCAGCTGTAAACGATAACACTGATGTACCTCTAACAGTTCTCTGTCACCACCGGTCTTACCTGCTGCAACAGTTAGCGTTAGCTCAGAAACATGTGGCAGTTTGTATGTTTGTATGGAACAGTTATAATCCAGCTATGTCTCTGGATTATGTTTATATGCAACATCTTCAGTTCAGATTCTGGAGGAAAGCTGCTGCTGCAGAAATATTTAAACATTTCTGAATGAGTTATTCCTGCAGCGACGGGTTAACGAGCAGCTGCAGCCAAAACATAGTTAGCTTAGCTTAGCACAAAGACTGGAAACAAAGGGAAACAGCTAGCCTGGCCCTGTCCAAAAGTTGAACACATAGCAGCACATCTAAAGCTCACTCACTCAGAAGCTCAAACACAGTCATGACTGACGTCGGCTGTCACAGCTGTGGTCAAAATGTTCACTGTGACGAAGATCAGTTAATCACATGAACACACCTGATGGACAACAGCTGCGTATGAACACCTGAGCTGAAACCAAGACAGGAAACGTGTTCAGGATCAATTCTGCAGCACAAAATCTGCTCTGAGGGACGGACTGCAACCGTGTCTGATGATGATTATATTTGTTCTTCCATCAGAGAACTCGCCGTCTGACTCGATGAGCAACCCGACCTCCCTGCCCCCCCTGACCGAGGGCTACGGACGCAAACGCAAAAAGAGGACGAGCATTGAAACGAACATCAAGCTGACGCTGGAGAAACGTTTCCTCGATGTGAGTTCAAGAGCCTCAGCTGGATTTTGAGCTTATCGCTAATTAGCAAATGTTAGCATGCTAACAGGCTAAATTAAGATGATAACTACGGGAAACATTACCTGTTAAAAATCAGCATTTTAACATTGTTATTGTAAACATGTTAGCATGCTGACATTAGCTTTCATCTCAATGCTCACCGATGCCTAAATTCACCGCTGCTAACGTGGAGTTGATAGTACCACTGGGGGGCGCCATCGTCACGAAAAATACAGTATAAATACAAATAAGTGCTTCAGGTCTTTTCTTACTGAAAACATCATAAAGCTTGAGGACAGATGAAGACAGGTGCCTTCAGATGTTATAATGCACGTTTGCTTTTCAGAACCCCAAACCCAACTCCGAGGAGATAACCCTGATCTCAGAGCAGTTGTCCATGGAGAAGGAGGTGGTCCGGGTTTGGTTCTGTAACCGGCGTCAGAAGGAGAAGAGGATCTACTGCCCGGTGGCCAGTTTATCCGTCAAATCACACAGCTACAACTCCAGAATGGTCAGAATGGTCTAAAACCTCCAAACATGTGTGAGGTTGATTTCACGCCTGTGTGTTACCAAGCTGGAGTCAGGGCGTGGTTAGCCTAGCTTAGCATAAAGACTGGAAGCAGGTGGAAACAGCTAGCTTAAGTCTTTGGTTGTTTAATTTGTACACATCTGCTCTGAGAGGTTTAGATTTTATTCTAAAAATACAACAAACCTGCAAACCTCTCTGACAACAAGACTCTGAGGCTCTGCGGCGTCGCCGTTCGACACCAAACTCCTCCTGAACCCACAAACTGTGGTTTCATATTTCTGTTTGTGCGTCCTGAACTGCAGACAGGAAACGTTGATTAGTGAACATCAGGTGTTGGTCGCCGTATTTCTGCACTTCTGACGGAGCCGGCCGAGCCGTTTCCTGTTGCCTGCAGTCATGATCAGATAAGCAGACCACAGTGTCGAGGAGCAGCACTCTGTGCAGATAGTTAAACTACATTTCCCAGCAGGCCTGGTGGTCAGGTAGTTTACCTCTGTTCAAAACCATTTAAGATTTCCACGAGTTTAGACTGATTCCAGTGAACATTAGCTCATAGCATCATTAGCCTTCACATCCTGCCTCCAGCTGCACACTGAACGCACAAACATGTCAGAACGAAACAAACGATCCCGTTTCCACTGCCGTCACCGATTGATTGATTGATTGATTGCCTTTTTTCTCTTGAACACGACTGGAATCAGAAAATGAAAATGTTCCCGTGCTGCTGTTTGAATATATTTTACAGTCCTGATGTCTCTTTGTCTCATCTGTTTCAGGCCTCCACATCCAGATCCTACAGCCCTCTGGCTTCAGGTGGAGGCAAGTTCTGTTCAGACATTGATCATGAGCCTCTGATTGGAACTGATCACTTCAGCTTCAGTCAGTGTGAAAGTTCATTCTGGACATTTTCATGTTGTCTTACTGTCCACAGCTGCACATTAACCACTAACACGTTCAGTTCTGTGTGAATGCGGGTTTCTGCTTATTCACTGATGTTTTGACCTTTTCTCTGCAGTTTCATCAAATTCCTCCCCAAACAGCATCAGCCGTGAAGCTTCCCCCAACAGTCTGTCCACTGTCTCCGCCTCTTTAACGTCTCAGGTCAACCCAGCTTCCTACAGCACACCGGGGTAAGAAGCTTTCACCAAACACTCCTTTAAAGACAGCGAGACACAAAGACAGCAGAGCAGAAAGACAGCAGGACGCAAAAAGACAGCAAGATACAAAGACAGCAGAGCAGAAAGACAGCAGGACGCAAAGACAGCAGGACGCAAAGACAGTAGGACACAAAGACAGCAGAGCAAAAAGACAGCAGGACACAAAGACAGCAAGACACAAAGACAGCAGAGCAAAAAGACAGCAGAGCAGAAAGACAGCAGGGCGCAAAGACAGCAGAGCAAAAAGACAGTAGGACGCAAAGACAGCAGGACACAAAGAGAGCAGGACACAAAGAGAGCAGGACACAAAGACAGCAGAGCAGAAAGACAGCAGGACGCAAAGACAGCAAGACACAAAGACAGTAGGACACAAAGACAGCAGAGCAAAAAGACAGCAGGACACAAAGACAGCAAGACACAAAGACAGCAGAGCAAAAAGACAGTAGGACGCAAAGACAGCAGGACACAAAGACAGCAGGATGCAAAGACAGCAGGACATAAAGACAGCAGAGCAAAAAGACAGCAGGACATAAAGACAGCAAGACACAAAGACAGCAGAGCAAAAAGACAGTAGGATGCAAAAACAGCAGGACACAAAGACAGCAGGACGTAAAGACAGCAAGACACAAAGACAGCAGGACACAAAGACAGCAGGACGTAAAGACAGCAAGACACAAAGACAGCAGGACACAAAGACAGCAAGACACAAAGACAGCAGGACGCAAAGACAGCAGAGCAAAACGTCAAACTGCTCCTTTAAGACTAAATCAGAAGCTAAAACCAGGGGACAGTTAGCTTAGCTTAGCATACAGGCTGGAAACAGAGGGAAACAGCTAGCCCGGCTCCGTCCACAAGTTTAAAAATCGTCCCACCTGCACCTCTGAAGCTCATAGTTAGATTTCATCTGTCTGAGTCACATAAAATCAGTCTGTGGTGTTTGTGGGGTTTACGTGCTGGACTTTGGACAGACAGACAGACAGACAGACAGACAGACACACAGACACACAGACAGTGACATCCATCCTCTCACCTCACAGGTTTACTTCTTTAACCGTTAGAACTGATCTGAGTGAAGTCTGATTGTCTGCATCATTAATCTCGTGCTGCTCTCTCAGGTCCTGGTACCGCACGTGGAACCCTGCTGCATACCATCACTGAGGAACATGAACTGTGTCATACGAGGCGTCTGAAGGTTGTTCTGTTTGGGAGGAACGTACTCTGAGGATGTGACGCAGGAACACAGCAGCCCTGTGACCAGCAGGGCTTCAACCCAAAGAGCAGCACCAGCAGAGGACCCTGAACACACCACAACGCTGTTCACACACATGTCTCAACGGCCTCCACGTGACTCTTTACTCTGCTCAGCTGCACAGATGAAGAACACACACACACACACACACACACACACACACACACACACACACACACTCAAACACTGTGTATAACCTGTTTGAATGCTGGCTTCAGGTCCAGCGTCACTAAGACGAGCGGTTCCTTCTTTCCTCTGAGCTACAATCATCTCACATGTTGTTGTTTTTATGTTTTCGTGTTCATGTTAGAGTAAACGATGTGTTCATGCGGGCTGCGTGCCGTTAGCCTGTCCAAATAAATGTGCAGTCACAACAGAAGCTTTGATAGAAACTCATTCTGAACGTGGTGTCAGTGAACAGAGCAGCGCTTTAGAGGATAGATCCAGTTTATTAAAACATTATCATCATCTTCATCTTCATCTGTTCTGCTGAGAGCTGGGAACACAGTGACATCACAGCAACAAAGACCAACGGGGCAACACGATTGGACAGATTGTAAAAAACTCATTCATCCGGAGGTCAAACCAAACGTGACCTCTAACGTTTCTGTTAAATAATCAGTGTGGACGTACAGCAGGTCGACACTGAGCTGCGTCCGTGTCACCTGACGGACGGTCAGCGAGTTAAATCCTCCTCTAACACGCTCCTGACGGTTGTCAACGAGCTGTGTGACTTCCTTTGAGCGATGCTGCTGTGTTCCCACAGCTCAGCCATGGAAAAGATTATCAGCAGCAGCCATGTTTCCACCCAAGGAAACCTGAACTTTTAGTCCCACAAACGACTTTTCCAGGAACTGAAAGGTTCCTTCAACCCATTTTATTTGTGTTTCCACATTTCTAAAAACTGCAACGGTCCCACAAACGAGCCCGCCGACATTATTTTTCTGTTTTTTATTTCTGCACACGTCCAAACCTGGACGTCCTCCTCCGTCCGTCCTGTCCTTTCTTTAACTCCAAACTGACGCGTTAAAGAACTCAGAACAAAAACAAAATGGAGGCTGCAATAAAAAGCTGCAAGTGCTCGACCAATCAGAAATGTTCAGCACCACAAGCCCCACCCCCGAGCAGGGACTCTCTGGGGGGTAAAATAACGATGTTAATTTAGAGTCCGGTCCCTGTGGAGGAAATGTGGCTACTGATAGAAACGAAGGATAAAAGTACAAAAATAAGACCCCAAACTTTACAATTCCAACAGTCTTTGAAGGCCCTGAACGCACCGTGTCCTCATGAAGTTTGACCTGTCTGATTTCTGTACGTTTGGACATTTTGTGTTTTTTGTCTTTTCTTTCTGGCTGGTTTCATGTGGGCGGGGCTCAGCTGAAAATGTGACATCACATGTTTCAGTGGACCAATCAGAGTTCACTTGAGTCAAAGCCACACCCACAGTCCTGATGAAGCAGGTCAGCTTTGTTTTTTAGTGTTAAACTGTGTTTTTCTGAACTTAAACTTTGATTGTTGTTGATTTAGTCATTAATTTATCGAAAGGCTGACAAATATGAGGTCTCTCAATATTTTTGAATTTCTCGGCGGTTCCAGCTGGAAACTTGAGTCTTGGCAGTGTCGCTCACTGCGGACGCTCCGGCGAGCTCTAAACTCGGTGAATGTTGGACCGACTCAAACTGAAGTCGGCCTCATGCTGATGAACGCATGAATAAACGTGCCAGCCAGTCAAACATGCGGCTCGTTCATGTGCTTTTCACGGTTTTCTGGCACAGAAGAAGAAGAAACATCTAACATGGCAGCAGGATCAGCTCGCTGCTGGTTCTGCTGGTTTTTGTGGGATTCGTGCAGAACATCACCAGTTTGGATGTGAGGAAACGTTCCGCTTCTGCTCACCGTGTCTCTTATTTCCTGTCCTTTCTTCTTCTGTAAAAATGTCTCTCAGACCTCCAGTCGAGGTCTCACTGCTCGTCTGTTTGTGATCTTTTTTTAATTAATGTGTTTTGAGTGTCTGCTGAATATTTTAGAGAAACATTTTGCCGTGGCGAAGTGACTCTTCCATCGCATGAAACCAGCCATTATAATTATGTTTTAGGTACTTTTTAAAATAAAGAGTAAGTGGAAACGGTGTCATCTGATGCTCTCAGTGTCAGGGAATCATGTCTTTACCTCCGGCTGCAGGGACCTTTACTGTCCTTAAACAGAGGACAGACGGACGGCCGCGGTGTCACAAGTGTCGCGTTGTCCACAACCCAAAGATATTCAGATGAAGAACGAGAAAACATTCACATTTAAGAAAGCAGCATTAGGGGATTTTGACTTTTTTTCTTAAAAATGACTCAAATTGATGAATCGATTGTCAAAACAGTTGCAGATTAATGGATTAGCCGTCAAATGATCAATGAATCGCTGCAGCTTTACGGTTCAGAGCTCACAGGAAACACAGGAAAAGGAAACAGAGGTTTCATTCTGAGCTAACTGAGCTGCGTCTCTCTGCTCGTGCTGTTTGCTGCTCCCACGTTCAACTTTGCACTCAGATGTGGCGCCAACAGAAACTCCACCGGTCAGTGCTGGAGCCGCTGCTGCAGACCAGTCAGAGGTCAAAGGTCAGGGAGGCTGGACTTTAGATGTAAAACCTGGTAATCTGAAGCCTTCAGCCGCTGAACAGGTAACATTTCTGCTTTGATCTGTTTGTGGAGCTGATGGTTTGTGTTCCTTCAGGCTTCATTCAGACGAGGCGGCACTGAAGCCGAAGAGTCTGCTGCCTGTTTCATGCTTCGTGCAGTCTGTTGAGGTGAAAGGATGCTTTTATCCATCAGCCTCTCATTCATTCACTCATTCATACAAATCTGTGATCACTGCTGAACCACATCTCCACGTCCAGAGTTTTACTGGATATTCATGATGTTCGCCATGAAAGCAGAGCTGCTCTGATTCTTCTCCTCCCTCACACTTTTATCTGACAGGAGAAGAAGAAGCTTAAAACGGATCTTTCACCGTGTTTCCCAAAATGTCCGACTGTCCTGAAGACACAAAGATAAAACTGAGCAGGACAGAGCGTTGGACTGTTCTCAGTCATCAGAGATCTGAACTCCTTCATGACTAAATATCGTCTAAATATCAAATCTCGACTCGACTCCAAGTCCCACAGACTGAAGTAACTAAGGAGACAAAATTAAGAAAATGGACAGTATATACACTTTAATGATAAAAGAACATTAAAACAAACAAGTTGGAATGAGCAGATTGGTCATAAAAAAGCTACGTCTCTATAAAGGCATGTTTCTGTGTTACGTTAAGAAGAAGCTTCCACTTCAGGGCCTCCAGTCTGCTGTTTGCTTTCCAGTCGGCCTGAGTGGACAGTGGTCGTCCTCTGAGAGGTCAGGCTCAGCATTGTCCCCCTCTTTTGTGTGTTTGGTTCCCACTGTGAATGTGTGTGTTTCAGATTTCTTTGAACCTGAAATAAAAAGTTGAATCAACGAAGTTTCGGTTTGACATCACGATGAAAATCAAACGCAGCTTTGCTTCGAAGGTGAAGGTTTTGCTCAGATTGTCGACGCCTCTGTTTGATTCCTGCTGTATTCCTTGTTTAAATGAGTACTTTGATGTTTGAGGAAATACACTTTTGCCTGACCTGCTGAGAGTTGGATGAGAAGACTGCTAGCTTAGCTTAGCATAAAGACTGGAAACAGCTAGCCAGGCTGTTCGCGGTTTTTATTGTATGTTTGTACTGTTTTTAAACCTGTTGTACAGATTTGTAGTTTTGAAGTGCTTTTCTCTTCTGGTCGGCCTTTAATCTCAAAACCTCACAAAAAAAATGTAAATAATTTATAAAATACGTTTTTAAAGCAGCAGATTCTTTATCGTCGAGGCAAAGACAACATCTGTTGGTGATACTCACCCTCTGACTCGGGGGACACGTCCACACCAAACCTGAGCTTCCTTATAAACAAGCCTGGACAAAAACTGAAGACAAACAAACAAACAAACAAACAAACAACGTGTCAGTCAGGGTGTCAAAACTACAAACTCCAGGAGCTTCATCATCAGTCAAGACGATCCAATGATCAACACGTGACTGGAATAAGGAACCCAAAGCGTAACGTGGAGTCTCTCACCAGGCAGGCCAGGACGTCAGCAGAGATGAGCATGTAGAAGACGTTGTTCCAGCCAGTGGGAGAGATCACGCCAGCTAACAGAGGCCCTAATGCAGCTCCTACAGGACACATCAACACACACAGACAGTCTGCTGACTCCAGTTTCACTTTCATATTTCACAATATCAATTTATTATCCAGTACTTCCTCAAATAACGGCCAGGGCCTTTATTTACCTGAACTTCAAAAGGCAACAGGCCTTTATTTGAAGCAGGACTCTATTAGAGGCAGGCCTTTATTTCTAATTCCCCCTGTTTCATAACTTTATTTCATAATATTTTAATAAGAAACCTCATGAGATTAAATCTACTGCATTACGCTGTTAATACTAACACTTCCTGCATCCGTTTCATATTAAAAGCCCTCCAGTGTTTCAGTGGACACAATGCATTCATCTCCTAAGGTCTTTTATTGTGAAAGATTTGCAGGAACATGCTGTGAAAAATTCATTTCTGCCTTTATTTGTTCCCATCAACCACTCCCCCGGCCATTATTTGAGACCCAGCTTTTATTTGACTACTAATTATTGCTTAAGGACACACAGGATTTACTATTAGCTCTAAATCTATTTAGAATTTAGAATAAACTAAAGCTCTTTCTATAGCATGTACTTATAAAGGACATACTATTTGATCCTAAAGCTTCATTCACTGATGTTTTTTGGTAACCTGGCGACAGCAAGCGAGCTGTTAGCACGACACCAGCATCACCTTCTAAAGCTGACATGGCAGCCTTGCTAGCAAACAGGTTCCTGTGTACATATCCAGCAGACGCTGAACAGCATGAGCATTTATTTAGTGTCGTGTTTCCGGACGGCTGAATGTAAGTTCAATATTGATTCTCCTCTCAGCTGTTTTTGGCCTTTTCCTGAGGAAATCATAACTGTGCATAACTGCTGCCTGCTGTGTGTTAAAATAAGGCTGAGAGCAGCTAAAAGAAATCCACCGTAGATCTGAAGAGAAGAAGTAATGAGCAGAGGAGCTTCAAGAGTAAATGAAGACCAAACATCAAGATCAATATGCCGGATCACTGCAGCGCAGATATCAATGCACACCTATTGAACCAGTCCCGTCAATGATTGCCGTCACCGTCGACAGCGCCCTGGAGTTTCCTCTCAGACTCTCATGTGTTCCCTGTCAGAACAAAGACATCTGTGAACGCTGCGTGTTGTGATGAGCTTTACAGAAACTGTGTGTGTGCTTTTTCAGGTGTAACAGAAGGCAGGGATGTGAACCAGTGAGTTTCCCATGATGCTTCAGGTCTCACCAGGTCAGCAGACACAGCAGTAGTGATGAGGGCATACGGTCCATTCACCAGGCCTCCACACAAAATCAGCATGCCTACATATGGAAAAAAAGGTTAATTAAGACTTATTTTTCATAAAAATACTCTTTTCTACTCATCGTGATCCAAACAGGTGTTTTTGAAGCGTCCCACATCTTTCCCAGTCTTTGCTGCATCAGATTCACAATCAGCAGATATTTACAGAAATCAATGAAGCTGATGAGGAAGAACATGAAATGTATTGACTTTGAGCTGTTCTCAGGTCAGTTCGTGTGAGAGGGGATCAGATCAGCTGATCACTTCCTGTTTGATTCACGTTTTAAACAGCGTCTCAGCTTGTTTGGTGCGGTGTTGTACATCAGATCAGAGAGGTGGAGGCTGAATGAAGCTTTGGTGCACTGTGAGCTCAGCACAGAGAAGACGATGGTCCCACCAAAGACTGTCAGGAAGCTGCTGATGATCAACCTTCAGCCTGCTGTTGAACCATCTGCTCTCCTCTCGAGTTTTTCCTCACACATCTCCACCTCACTGGGGCTGCATGACTTCTTACTCTACCTTTCCCTAAAACTGAACCGTCTGAATAAACATTTTCCTAAAATGTTCTGTTTTCCTGCTCAAATGAGCCAAAGTAAGAAACAACATAAACAGAGGTCTTACCGATGGTGGTGCCAATGTTCCTTTGTCCAATGGAATTATAGAGGAAAAGCTGGAAGAAATGAAGAGAAGAAACAGTCAGCAGGCGTCACACATTCAGCTTCATGTTCCCCTCAGAACGCCTGATTAGAGAAACACACCGTGTTGAAATCATTACGTCATCCGAAGTCAGACCTCTGGACATCAGTGTGATATTGGCTGTGACTCTAAATCTATGCAAAGTGTCTGCAATCAGCTGACACTCACCATGGGGGCGGCGACGAGCAGCATGACGCAGCAGGTGGTCGCTCTGCCCCCGGTGTAGTCGGACACCAGGCCGGCCATGATGCCCCCTGCGGACACAGAGCACGCTCAGTCAGATGACGGCTTCCTGTGCTCAAAAAACTTCACTCAAACGACAAGTCCAAAAATCAGGCTGCTCCACCTCCATGTGTGACTGATGAGTCACAGCTTACCCAGAATCCCCCCTACATCGAACAGAGTGGACATGTCTCCTGCCTCCTTTGCCTCAAAATGTGCTGAAAATGCAAAACAGAAGCAACCTTAACTTGAAAATAACATCGTTCAATGATGTGGATGGAACCATGTGACATGAGCGACACTCCTGATTGGTCCCAACAGAGCGTGCGTGTGGATACTGACCGACGTTGGAGATGTAGAGAGGGAGCCAGTAGAGGAAGGTGTAGCTGACCAGCTTGGCGAACAGCAGACAGAGAGAGAACTCCACCACTCCCTGTGAGAGGAGACGCCATGAAGAGCGACACACTTCTACAGAGAACGAGTGATTGACAGGCGACCCACCCACCCAAAAACACCCACCGGACTCAAACGGTATAAATTCAGAATATAAAATACGTCATCATTTGCTTTAAAAGATGAAAAACTGCATCAATAACTCAGGATGAAGCAAACACACTCCCACGGTCTCCACTCACAGGTATACTGAGGGCCCCGCAGAAGCTGATGGCCTCGGCGTGCTCCTCCACCACCTCCACAGACTCGGTGGCGATGGACCCGTTGACGGTTCTTTCGCCGTGAGCCGAGTTCTGCAGGAGAGGCTCCGTCTCGCTGCTCTCCTGTTCGCCCTGAAGACAAACACACGCATGAGATCGAGCCGCCGTCTCTCGGATCAATCAGACAGACGACGAGCGTTTCTGTTTGGACTCACGTGATGCTGAGGAGGCGTGCAGTTAACGTCTTCAGGCTCTGAATGAGAGAGACGAAAACACACCATGAGGTTTGACAGCAAGTTTAATCCTTTAAGTGTCTCAACACACAAGATTTTCTGCACTTCTGGTTCTGAATTTGATTAATCGACAATAAAAAAGAAGACAGCTGGCACATGAATCGCTTTCTCTGTCACTGGGCTTCTGGCAAGGCTTCAAGTGCTTGTTGTTGAACCTCAGACACTGAACGCACCATAAAGACAGAGTTACAGCAGTCAGGATACGACGAGTTAATGTGAAGAAAAAGTCCCTTTAAAGGACCAGTGTGCAGGGTTTAGTGACACCTGGTGGTGACGCTGCAGACTGAAGCCAACTGACGTGATTTAATCTGAAAGCTGGCCGAGATCAAACTGAGTAAAGTCTCTGTGAGGGAGCTGATGAGCAGAAACTGACTTTCAACCAGGAAGAAGAAGCACAGGATCCCCGTGGAGGCGATGATGAGTCCAGGGACGATGAAGGACATCCCCCACGCCGAGGAGACGAAGGCTCCAGCGATGAGGGAGCCCAAGATGTTTCCCACTGAGGTGTGAGAGTTCCACACGCCCATGATGAAGCCACGCCTGATGAAGAAAACACAACACACAGAGGCCACGAGCAGCCAGGATTAAAGGCTAAATATGGCTTCAGAGGACGAGTCCAGCAGCCTGGAAAGACGCTCATCTGCTGTCTCTCTCATGCTGATGTTAAGATCGCTCTCACGTCTGTGTGTTGAGAAGGTGATGACTAGCCTAGCCTTAGCTTAGCATGAGCAGCAGAGCTAGCTTTAGCGGTGCTCGTACGTATATGTGTAAACTCTGCTTTCAGTCTTTACGCTAAGCTAAATTAAGCTAAGCTAAACACATCCTGACTGCAGCTCTGCTGAATTAAATGCTGAACTCTTCCTTTAATGATCAATAATGAACTATTTAAACCTTAAAAACAGGAATGACCATGTGACCATGATCCCTTTTGAATCCATCCCAGAACACAAAGCGTGTACTTTTGTCCTGACCGCCGTCATGTAAACCAGGTTAACAGTGACGTGAACGTGTCATAACCCTTTCACACTGTGATCTGTTACTTTGACCAGTTTGGGTTTACAATGTGTACTTGATGCTGGTGGTCTCAAATAAAAGCCTGGTCTCACTGTGCCGTCAGAACTTGACAAACATGTGAATCAGTCAGCTGCACAAAGCGTCTGCGCAGTCAGCAGGACTGCGGCCTGCTGCAGCCGTGCCGTACTCACTTCCCCTTCCCGAACCAGTTGCCGACACAGGCCACCACCGCTGGCCAACCAGTGGTCTGCATCAGCCCGTTCATGACCTGCAAACAGAGGGACAAACAGCCCGTGTCACCTTCAGCGTCAAAGCCTCTTAATGCTCGTACAGACACACAAACATCGAGGCGCCAAGCGAGCGCCGATTCTTAACATTCCCACGGCAAACACACACACACACACACTCATGCAGTCATGTGATGCCCAGCTGCATCATGTGATGTGTGTGAGCAAAGCCTGACTAAGCCTCCGTGAGATCTCTACCTCTGTGAGGAGGAGATGCACTGACCCACAGAGCTCGCACTGATCACACCTGTCAGGAGGTGAAAGGTCGTCAATCAACACAATAATCAGATTCTCGCTGCATGTCGGCGCTTCAGCCCACATTTCATCACAGAGGAGCAGCTTATTCACTCACTACAGATATAATGAGTGCAGCTTTGACTCGTTAGTTACTTCCTGAAGGCTGTGAGTGGCTGAGGGGGGCGGGGGGGGGTCATGTGACAGCGTGCTGCTCATCTGACGCCTCGGAGCTACAGAACAGCAGAACACTCATGAGCTGACGACTTTTTCTTCTTCTTCTTTTCTACATTTACTCAGCGTTACAGCAGACTTCTGATCAGTCAAACAGGTGATCAGACGGATGAACGTGAGCCTCATTCAGTCGTTCATAGAAGCACAGCGCGGCTCAGACAGCTTGTGGATCAGCTGACTGACAGCTCTGATAATCAATGAATGCTTTCAGCCGTTTATCAAGAATCAAACATTCTTTAGTTTCAGCTTCTCAAATATGATGATTCGCAGGTTTTTTCTGTTTTCACTCATTTTAAATTGAACATATTTGTCCAGAGCTGACTGCTGGTCCAGGCTCAGGAGTCTGAGTGCAGCGTCCGCTGAACCCGCTGGTGTGTGTTGGTGTGTGTTGGTGTGTGTTGGTGTGTGTTGGTGTGTGCTGGTGTGTGTTGGTGTGTGTTGGTGTGTGTTGGTGTGTGTTGGTGTGGCTGCAGTCAGCGATAATCAGCCCATCTGACCTCTGTGCTTCCCTCTTTTAACTGGTTTCACGTGTTGTTAGAGGAACAGTTTGTGAACTATTTGCTTACTTTCACTTCGTGACATGAGACATTAAGACAGCTCTAAATGTCTTTCAGGGGATTCATGGGGGCTTCTCCGTCCATGCAGCAGGTCTGAGCGGCGTCTCTGTGGGCTGCCAGATGTGGTCACTGAGCCCAGCTTTGAGAAGACATGATAGAACCAAACCTGGCAACCTCACAGTGATGTCAACACTGCGTCCGGCTGCTCGCCAAGAGGTGAAACCACAAATAGTTTCTCTGACTCTTCTGGTTCTACAGAACACACGCACACAGGTGTACTCCAGGCACTGACTCCAGGTCTGTGCCGACCTGCTCTGCACTCATCACCACCTTTATGTCTAAATGATACCACTGTCACCTCATCAAGACCAGGACAGACCAGGACCGCCCATCGGCGAGGAGCCCCCGTGTTTCCCAGCAGTCAGCGGACAAAGCGTCTTTACCTGGATGAAGGCGTAGTATCCCAGCGAGTGGATGTTCCAGTAGAAGCCGAGGCCAAACAGACACGTGAACAGTCCGCTCATCAGCATCCCCACGCTCAGGTAGTACCGCAGAGGCAGGCGCTCGCCGAAGATCCCACTGTGGACACGAGACGTGAGTACAGCTCAGGATCTCACACACACACACACACACACACACACACGCACACACTGACCTGATAAACATGCCGATGGCGTAGGCCACCAGGAAGGAGTTATCCAAGACCCCGAACAGCGTCTGGTAGTTGTCCTGGTCTGAAGAGACGACAGATGAAACCAGGTCAGCTTTTATAATTCTGGATGTTTTTTCTGTTTTTCAACCACGAGCAGCATCGAGGACGTGAGCCTCGCCGGCTTCACGCCACCGACACGGCCAGGGAGTCAAACCGGGAACTGAAGCCGTCCTATTCTGTCCCTTAGGACACATCAACATCCACAACGTGAGGACGGACGGGCAGCGCAGACGTCACAAAGCCGCGGAGGCTGACAGCAGCACTCAAAGGAAATCTGTGTTTGCAGTGAAGGCCAGAGTTTACGTCAGCTGGTCTCACCTGAACACGTCACACTTTGGACCGGTGTGTTTTTGTGGATCTAACATAATTGAAGGCAATGACAGCTTCAGGCGTGCGTGTGTGTGCGTGCGTGTTTAACAGAGTCATCCTCAGGCAAGAAGAACAAGACCATTCGACTGTGCTCATCAATAAGAAGACCAGATGTTTTCTAATGGTTTAACAGTGACTTGGTCTCTGAGCTGCTGCACCTCCATCAGCTGCTGGGGTTCCACCTCACACCCAAACACACAAACCAGCATCACTGCTCCTTTCTGATGGACACATGGAGCGAATGCAGCTTCACCTGCTGCTCTTACACTGAGGCGTGGTGAGGAGCATGTTGGCAGCAGAGGCCGACTGAGCCTCTAACCTACAGAAACCTGCTCTGAAGTCCACGCTGCAGTGTTTTCTGATGTTACTCGGACGCCTGCTCCACCTCAGCCAGCTCCACCGCTTCCTGCTGCTCCTGCAGATGATCTGCTGCCACGCTTTCACGTCACACAGCAGCTCCAGAAAACCTTCTGAGTCCACCATTTAAACATGAGTGCGCCGGCACACCTGGCTTTTAAAGGGAACGGGCCGCTCTGATTGGTTCGATTCTCGTCAGACCTGAAAACACCACCTTACTTTGAGCTGTTTAAGCAGCACAGGTGGAGCTGGACACTCCCTGGATGCACTTTAGACCACGAGCACAGGTGGTTTTAACTCTTTGCAGCTCTGTTTCCTCTGAGCTTCACTCTGCGAAAGTGTTTTGAATGAACTTTATTTAGTTCCACTGTGAAAACCTCGGCCGTCACACGGCTGCTGTGCTCAGGTTCATTTCTTTGTGGATTTTATTCTATTCGCTGTATTAAAATTCAGTCAGACATCATCTCCTCGTCGGTGTCCAAGCTGTCTGTGTCTGCTGAGGGACTCACCGAAGGGCACCCAGTCACACCACGTGTCATTGTTGGTTATGTTGAGGCCTGCCGGCTGGACGGCGGAGGAGCAGTTCCTGTGCAGCTGACTCTGAGAACCAGAGACACAGAGGGTTAGAACCTCACAGACACGCTGGGAAATGTGTTCAATCAGCTGCACGAAGCCACCGGCTGACGTTCGGATATCAAACAGCAGTTACATGAAGCTGTGAGTGAGGACATCATCATCATCATCATCATCATCATCATCTTTGCCTTTTATGATATTAATGCAAATGTTCTTCCTCTGCTGTCAACAAAGTGTGGCCTTAAAGGGCCATCACACCATCGTTACTGCTGCTTTTAGAGCATTTACTGAAAACCAGACACCTGAATCTGCATCAAATGCACCTGAAGCCAGTTCAGCTGAGGATGAAGAGGATCTGCAGGAGTCACCTGATCTGTAGCCTGTCTGTTAAACATGATCCACACCTGTATGTATGAGACGTGTGTCAGAGAGAGAGCAGGTTCCTCCTTTAACAGACGGAACAGAGCTGACAGCTCCTTCACCTGCTCAGGTGTATCTGGTGGGAGTTTAGGTGAATGTGAACGAGACAGAAATCTTCAGCGTGTAGATGTTTTGATTATTCTTTAACAGAAGTGAGTGCGGCCTCGGTGGTCATGTGACCGTAACATCACTGAGGTTAACGTGGAGAGACGACAAATGTTTGGATGAACACGGTTAAGGTGCAGGCGGAGCCTCGCCGCCGTTTTCATCCACCTTCTTCTTCTTCTCTCCTTTAATGAGAGCAGGACTCGCACACTCTGAGGTTAAACTCGACTGAAGCTAACTGGGACGTCAGGACCAAAGTTCCTGATTCCAGACTTTATTTTAGGTTACTTCCTCTTTTGTTTCTTCTTCTACTGACGTGAAAATATCTGGATGACTCAGTTAAACTCATCTGAAACAAGGAAACAAGGCCTCATGGACTCGTGACAGATTCTCTCTTCCAAACTGATGTGAAGGAGCTCCTGCAGCATTCAGGAGTCTGGTTCCTGAAAAACCCTTGAGGTGTGTAGACAACAGGAAGTGGGTGTCCCAGTCACCTTAACGATGCTGATGGGCTTCCGAGACAGATGGTAGGCCGTGTAGAAGAGGAAGGTGAGGAAGAGAATGAAACTGCGATACCTGCAGAGGACACATTCAGGTAAAGACGAGGTGACGAACGAGACATGCGAGGACAACACTGGAGATCTGACTGTTTTCACTGCTTAATCTGTAAAAGAAACAACATGAACAAACGGCCTCCAGCGTGTGGAGGAGCGGCTGTGTTCACGCCGCGAGGCCTCAGAGGAGGAACTCCAACACACACATCAAACATCAAATAATAACTCAGAAATCACCTTTAAAACTCTTCGTTTCACAGACGCCTCCTGTTTCATTGCCCACCTTTGTTTGATTGTTGTTACTCCGTTCTTGTTGGCCCTCGTCCCTTCTTATCCGACATTACTTTAAGCGTCGTTACTTCTCTGTCCTGAAGTTTGATGTGAAGGACTTTCTAACTTCTGTATGAATAAAGTTTATTATTATTATTAATAATGTCATACGGCCATTTTTTTCTGAGGACCCACTGATCTTCCTCTCAGTACTTTATGTACTTTTACATGAATGTACTTTGAATGCAGGAGTTTTATTAATATCCAGACTAATGGAGTACTTGTACTTGTCTGACACTGAGTCAGCACAAACAAAGAGGACTGGATTTACTGCATGTTTGCATGATAACACACAGGTAGGTCAGTGCTTCTGGGTGTGGAGGCGCCGCCACGGCGGCCTTCTTTAGCTCTTTATGACGTTCTTCACCACATACACTAGAAACATGGCGGGCCGCTGTGAGGACGAGGTTCAATTAACAGGAAGCCTCCATCGCTCTGAAGCGCTCTGAGTTTTAACACAAACAGCTGAAGGATTACTGAAAAAGAAAAGGCTTCATGACATTATTGAAGAAGCTCTGGGTTTCTGCTGCTTGAAGGATCCTCCTTTGGCTTTGGGAACGATATTTTTCACCCATGTTCAACAAACCCACTGACTGATGGTTAAATTAGGAGATGGTGCAGATTACTCTGTGAGAGAAAATGATTATTTGCTGCTCGGGTGATCTCATTATTATGACACAGACTTTTCATTCATATTTAGTGAGTTATAGTTACACCACACAAACTATTTGTACATAATTAGTCAAAATAATGAAAGTCTTCAATCATTCCTACTTTTTAATTAGTCGTTAATGTGTATTTTACTCCTGAATGGACTTTCTGAGCAGCTGGACCTTCTTGCTGCTGTGACACGAATAAAACAAAGAGGTGAACGACCTCCAGGCTGTGAGGTGTTATTAAAATAAAGAGCTCCTTGTCTTGTCAAATACCTTAAAATCTGGATTTGCCGACGCCATTATCGATTCGATAAAGGTCAAACGTGTGTGGTGAGCAGGAAGCGTTAAACCGGCTGTTTACTGAACGCGGACTGATCCGGGATCGGTTCACCCCGCAGTGGTAATAACACAGTAACGACACATAAAGTTTGGTTATTATTCACTGAACCGACTGGGCTTACTGGTCCCAGTTCAGCCTCACAGAATATGTGTTAATCGATGGTTTTCGGCCAATCATTGACAGCAGAGATAAGTTCACAGGTCCGTCTGGAGGAGCGACAACAGGGACGAACCAACATGGAAACTTACCAACTGTCCCGAGAGAAGGACGTGATAAGCCGAATGCCGGGAGCCAGGGACGCCCTCATTTTCGACGAAACTCTCAGAAAAGCGAACACAGAAGCACTCAGACGTTGTCTCCAGGCATGTCCTCGTAGTACGAATATCAGGACCGCTTCTAGCGAACGTTACTACCGCCGAAGAGGAGCAGAGGGCGGCGGGCTGAAGCGGGCTGAAGCGGGCTAACGTTAGCCCGAAGACGGACGCGGACTCGCTCCGCAGCAGCTGGTGAAAACGGACCTTTGCGTCTGAAACGAAGCCTCGGGTTCAGAGGAGGCGCTAGCTGCTGAAGGAGGACGGCAGCGGCCGGACAGCCTCCTGCTTGGACCGACAGTCCGGGAACATCCAGCACGTCTCCTCCATACTGACTTTATACGTCCGCGCGGCAGAGCCGGCCTCCCGCTGCGCAGCTGGAGCGCACGTTCGCGTCAACTCGGCCTCCGTTATGAATAAAAAACAGATATTATTATTAGTAGCCTGGATGTATTATTCCACAACACTTTCCACACGGAGCCTCCGGGGGGCCACGTGATCCGTCCGTCCGACGTCACGCGAACAGGAAACAGCTGAGGTCAGCAGCTGACGCTCCGGGGTTCCCAAAGTGCGGCCCGGGACCCCCTCAGCGGGGCCGCAGCAGAGCTCCGAGGGGTCGATTTACCCGAAATGACAAAAACACAAGTTGTGCCTCTGAAAATGAGCACAAGTACTACAGTATTATCAGCAACAAGTACACGAAGTATGAAAAGTAAAAGTACTCGTCAGGCAGGACGAGCCGACGTCAGACTGCTGTTACTGAGGAGGAGCTGAATCAATCAATCAATACAGACATCAGAAACTGATCACACACACACCACCTGTTTATGAAGCTCCAGCACTGACGCAGTCACCTTCATGAAGGTATGGAGCTCCACAGAACTGACTGATAGAGGAGGGGTGGACAAAATAACAGAGACAGCTGTCAGTGTAACACAGTGCAGTCGAACAGACACACACAGTGAATGAACACCTCGTTAAAACAGTTCAACACACGCAGAGCATCAGGATACTCACAGAGGGAGCGTTTACTGCAGGACTGCTGCATCACACGCATTCATTCATCCAGCTGTGCCTAATAAACTGGCAACTTCAGTGGAGTAAAAAGTACTCAAGTCGCGTACCTCAAAACAATAAAGTCACATCAGCGTAAGAAATAAAGAAATGAACAGAATTCAAAGGAGGAAACGTTTGATGCCTCAAAATACGTTTAACATATCTAAATATTACCAGCCTACGCACAGCACTCATCTGTGTGTTGACTGTATTATCATAGAGACTGGAGAGGAAATTAAATTTAGAAAACAACGTGAAGTGTCTCAACAGATTAGTCCATTTTAAAAAGAAGAGCACGATATGAACAAATTACAGATTGAACAGTAATGAGAAAATCAACTATAATTCACGGTAATGTAACATTTGGATGTTTCACACTTGCTCCTATTAAGAATGAATTGTGACATTTAATCAACAAAGATGACAGTTTTGAGTTTATTTATTTTTTTTAACAGTCCTGAAGATTCTTAAAATCCAACACAACAAACAGCAAACGGTCAAAAACACACTGTCACATGTAGCGTCGTCCCTGATGCTTCACTCATCATGTGCCCTGACTTCACTAGTTACAGAGATGATGCACAGTTCTTCATTATCAATAAATAAACTACGTTTCTGTGAGGTTTTTAAATATTTTCAGAAACAACATGTAGACTCTGAGAACAGACTCAGATTCTACGTCTGATTCTGGTGCAAACTGCTGCTAATCTGATGGTTTTTATTGACAACAGCAAACAAAACGTGAAGAAACAACAGAAAAAACAGCTTTACTTAAAACGTCACGGCCAGGAGACGCATGTCAGCTGGCATGAAAGCTCCGGTTTCATGTGGCTAAAGCTGGACGTCTGTGGATCAGTCTGCATTTATCTCTACGTGAACGAGTGAACCTGTGGTCCACAGCTGATCCCTGAAGTGTGTGAGGAGCCTCAGCACACACACATGTTGATGAATGTGAAGGCACCAGCCGTCCTTCATTAATCTCCTGCATCAGTTTTACTCTTGAAAGTAAGGATCCAATCCATCGAGTACGTGTGGACACATTTCACAGTTTAAGTGAAAGCTGGGACCTGCTGGTCGCTCTGGATTTAATGTCACCAGCACTTCAGACCATCTGCTGAAAAACACGAAGGCCTGAGCAGAGTGTCCCAACGTGCTGACACCGAGCTTCTCATCACACTTACACCGTGTTCCCAAATGATGGCCTGTCCCATTAAACAGGAGCCTGTTTCCACCAGACGAAGTCCACTGCAGCTCAGCAGCCTCCTTCACTGCCACTCCACACTCAGCAGCGTTGAATGTAAGGCCTGGACGTACGCTGTGGAGGAGACGAAGCTACGGTCAGCACGGTTCACGCTTTCATGAGTCGCTCAGTGAGGCGGGAGGCTGAGAGTGAGGCGGGAGGCTGAGAGTGAGGCTGGAGGCTGAGAGTGAGGCAGGAGGCTCAGAGTGAGGCTGGAGGCTGAGAGTGAGGCAGGAGGCTCAGAGTGAGGCAGGAGGCTCAGAGTGAGGCTGGAGGCTGAGAGTGAGGCTGGAGGCTGAGAGTGAGGCTGGAGGCTGAGAGTGAGGCAGGAGGCTCAGAGTGAGGCGGGAGGCTGAGAGTGAGGCTGGAGGCTCAGAGTGAGGCTGGAGGCTGAGAGTGAGGCAGGAGGGTGAGAGTAAGGCTGGAGGCTGGGAGTGAGGCTGAGAGTGAGGCAGGAGGGTGAGAGTGAGGCAGGAGGGTGAGAGTGAGGTGGGAGGCTGGGAGTGAGGGAGTACCTTTGGGATTGTTGTGGAAGACGCAGTTGTTAGCACAGGTGTCGGGGTGGGAGTCCCAGAACGAGGAGGCACAGCAGCAGAGAGGAGGAGGCTCCAGCTTCTCCTGAGACAGCCGCTCCTTCATCTGAGCCCTCAGAGCCTCGATGAACCTGCACAGATACAAACAGCCTGTTTATCAGAGCAGCTTCGCTTTCATCAGGTCACATGTCAAAGGCTTGTAAAGCGCTTTAAAGGCCTCTTCAAAAAAAGGGTTAAATCAGCACAGCTCTGCTCTAAACTCAGCAGATTAATCTCCATGAATCACCTCGCAGCTGCTTTCCCTTTCTCCTCCTTCCTCCTCCTCTGCAGCTCCACAGCTCTCTCCTCCTCCTCGAGCTTCAGTCGCTCCAGAATCAGCAGCTCTCTCTCCTCCAGCTTCTGTCTGGCCTCCGCGAGCTGCCGAAGCCTCTCCATCTTCCTCTCTTCCTCCAGACGAATCTGCTCCTTCTCCGCTTTGATCCTTTAGTGACGACAGGGACGTCAATCAGAGGACACCAAAGAGACAATCTGCGTCCACATGCCGGCACTTTAACGCCATTCACAGAGCAGAGTGTTGAGCTACAGTTTGTCAAACTGATGGAAATGTACTGATGTTTTAATATTTTTCACACTGTCAATTCTGATAAATCCACAGTAAATGATTTAAAGTCTGACAGCCGCCTGTCAAAGCTACAGAGGCTGACTGATTCTCTAAAGACAGATTTTGGGCGTACATCAAAAAGAGGAAGTGAAGCAGAAGAAAGCGCTGCGGTCACCTTGTGGTCCTCTTCAGGTGTTTCCTGTGCTGCTTGTTCTCCTTCACTTGCTCTCTCTCCATGCTCATGTACAGACGGCGATGCTTCAGGAACTGAGACTGACGCTGCACACACAGAGTGTTGGCTCTAACATTTGGTCTGACACAGTCTGAAGGAGTGAAGCTGAAGGTTCGGGCTGAGGTCTACCTGTCTCTTCAGGTCTTCTGGGTCAGTCAGAGGCCACAGGACTCGTGGGACTCTGGAGCTGGACTGGAAACCAGGATCGGGCTGTGATTTGTCAGAATGCCACGACACAGGTCCACTGAGCTGAAGCAAATCAGCAGAGTCACATTACAGACATGGTTTGGTTCATAGGCAGGTAGAGCTACGGCAGGTAGAGCTACGGCAGGTAGAGCTACAGCAGGTAGAGCTACAGCAGGTAGAGCTACAGCAGGTAGAGCTACGGCAGGTAGAGCTACAGCAGGTAGATGTACAGCAGGTAGAGCTACAGCAGGTAGATGTACAACAGGTAGATCTACAGCAGGTAGATGTACAGCAGGTAGAGCCATTAGTGCCGATAAACGAAGCTCAGAACAAACTGAACTGTTGTCCCTTGTCAGTGGACTGGAGGTGTCTTGAATCACAGTGTTAAAGGGAACTTTGCGAGTATGTCTTCATTAACCTCGTACGCGTCATGTATGTCTTCAGACGTGTGGGAACAAGCCGTACGGTGAACTCTGGTGTCACGTTAGACGCTGTGCAGCTGTTTAATGGAGCATCATAAAGTTCAGACTGTTTGAGTCTATGAGCACAGAGAACCACCTGAAGACATCTAAGACATTCTGAGACGTTGGACTAACTCATGTGCAGAGGAGGCCTTTCAGTCTGGGACACAACTACTGTTCACACTCTCACACTCTCACACTCACACAGAGTACAGATATGAATGTCTTTTCTGCAGCTGTTCAGACAACATTTTCACTTCATAAATAAATGATTTATTCTTATTCAGCACGTCTGACTTGACGCATCAGGTGAGACGTCTCTGAACATCACTCATGACAGGACGTCAGTAAATGTCTCCATGCGTCCTAGACGTGTTTATAAAGCCATCACACACTGAAACATGACAAAAAGATTCCACTGCTGTGAGTATCTATTCACCTTCTGCTGAACGAGGGGACATGCGTGTCGACTGCTGGGGAGATGAGCACCTTCCTCTTCCCCCTCCTCCTCTTCCTCTTCTTCCTCTTCCTCCTCTGCCCTCAGCATGTGAGCTTCAGCTTTCTGTTGGACGCAGAGGAAAAGGATTTTTTATTCCGCCCTGGATGTGAAAAACACACATTTATGGGAACTATGTTTTAAAAGAGGAACGGGTGAGACAGAGCCTCACATGTCTGGTTGGAGAGACGTTCCATTCGCCTCCAGGAAGCTCTGATGTCACTTCCTCATGAGGGATCATCCGACAGGCGGCGAGTCTGAGTCTCACCTGCCTCATGCCTCCGCTCGACTGGAAAAACAGAATCCTCCAGATTAATCACGGTCACATTTTTCTATCACTCACACGGTCTGCCAAAGACAACACACCAAGGAAAGCAGAACAACACAGAGCTGACTGCACGTCCCAAAGAAGAAGACAGAAGATGGACGTCTCTGGACAGACTGTGATCCTCCACAGTGAACAGAGGAGCCTGACAAATACTGGATTTCAGGTCCACACCAACACTGATGCTGAACGTAATAAATCAGTCAATGTTGATTTAATCGTCCCCACATAACATCTCCAGTGGGACATTCTCCAGTTGACACACTCATCAGCGCTCTCTGGTGGACAAAATATGTAATGGAGACACCGTCTGCATTACTTCAAATATGTCTTTGATGTTTCTGGCCATCGTTCAACATTGAATCATTGAACATGGACTAACATTAACCTGCTGCTGTCACAGCCTGCACTCCTCTGGTTTCAGTCTTTTTAGAACATTTCTGAATATGGCTCACAGAATTTATTCCCCTTCACATTCAAAGGAGCATTATAGAAGTCAGAGAGTGATGCTGGGCGAGAAGGCCTGAGTCAGTCAGCGTTCCAGTTCAGGCCAAACGTGTTGGATGAGACGGAGGTCAGGGCTTTTAGCAGGCAGGTCAAGTTCTTTCAGAACACCTGGCTTTGTGCACAGGTGTATTTTCATGTTGAAACAGGAAATGGCTTTCCCCGAACTGTTGCCTCAAACTTTACCAAAGCGGAAAACACAGCCCAAGACCAAAAGTACATAAGTGTGTCCATATACTTTTGGCCACTGAGTGTTTATGGTTGTATTGGTTTCAGTCATATTGTTCAGCTCTATTTCAAAAAGTCCAATGTGAATATACAATTTAAAAAGTATCTGATCACTGCAGCTTTCTGGAAGCTACACATCAAACCAGACAACACAACATGACCTTAATTTGTTAAAACTGATGATACCCTCTCACCTCCTCAAAGCCCCCCTCCATCACTCTGCGTTGTGCAGCAGCTCCAGCAGACATCAGCCTCTCACCAGCAGAGACACGGTGGGACCAGACTCCATACTGTTCTGGGATTCTCCTGTCAGGCTTCACCTGAACANNNNACACACACACACACACACACACACACACACACACACACACACACACACACACACACACACACACACACAGCTTCACGATGAGGAGGTCAGCCAGGCTTCATGTGGCGCCAAAACAATGAGCCAGTTCACTGACTGGTCAGTCAAACAAAGAAGAATAATCCACAGTCATTTTTAATTGTCACTCAAAGCTTTCTCCACCTTTGGCTGCTGTCTCGTCTTGCTGACTTGAGCTTGCTGTGCCACACGATGGCGTACTTCATCTTGAAATCGTCGAAGGCTTTCATCATTCTCCCTCCTCCTCTCTGCCTGGGTCTCCTCAGTCAACACAGCAAGAGCCTAAAACAAGACATGTGAAGACAGTTTGGACGAGTTCAGGAAACCGCAGGACTCTAAATTCATGTGATTTTGCAGTATAGTTCTTCTGTACTTTCACTGAAATAATACTGAGAATGACAGTTGCTGTCGTAATGCACACAGGTCTGTATCAGTGAACATGCTGGTCCATATGTACATAAAGTATTTATATATATATGTGTAGATTAATTTTGAGTCTGATTTGATCTCATTTTTTTAAAGTCTGATTTTGCAATTATTATCTTTACTCATACAGCACCGAGGTCTGCGGAGTGAAAGAAAAGTCCAAGTAAAGAAAACACAACGTAACACTTAGTAAAACTCACGCAGTACTAAAGCCAGCAGGCTGCCTGTCCATCACCGCTAACGGTCTCTAAGGAGCCAGACAACAGAGGCACAGCTAGCTTCGCCCATTAGCTTTAACGTCGTACGATAGCATCGTTCATTGGCTTTAACGGCTTAAACTAGCTTCGTTCAAAAGCGTCAACGGCCACAGCTAGCTTCGCTCATTAGCATCAACGGCCACAGCTAGCTTCGCTCATTAGCATCAACGGCCACAACTAGCTTCGCTCATTAGCGTTAAATGCCAAACTCACAGACGGGTGCTCCAGGAAGTCTTGTCCGCCCTCCACCCAGGCTCCCACCGCTACCACCGCCTGGTTCCTCTCGGCTAGGACCTTGCTGGCTCTAAAGGCCGGGTGCTCCTTTCTCCTTGAAGTTTCGCACCTTCTTTTAGTAGAAGTTGTCAGTCGGCTAGCACTCATTGGTAACGTTAGCGTCGGCTAAATTAAGGTGACGCTGGCTCACTGTTTAAGGTATGTTCTTGGTGTCCAGTTGGCGCGGTTGTACGTTTAACATTAAACCGTTTTAGTCGACGGCAACATGCTCAGACGTTTGATAACTGTTTTAACTAGAAGAAAAAAAAATCCCTGTAACGTTACTCTATGGACAGTAAACACCAACAGGTTTGTTTGAGTTCCCTCGCATCTTCTTCGTCGTTCTTAAAGTTTCCGGCGTTTGCCAAACAGCTCACTTCCGCGTCACTGCCCCCATCTGGACAGGAGGAGACAGTGAAAACTTATTATGGCTAAACACAAAGAGATGGAAGAGGGAGACAAAAAGTAACCCGCCCATCCACCATACCTAAAAAAATAAAATTATATTAATTCATCGTTAATTTATCATGATTAAATTTTTCTCACAACAGCAGATGGATTTAGGCTTCAGTGATCTCAGTCACACCAGCCCCTCTCATGAGCAGCAGACACCTTTTTCATGTTTTCGGCAGATTGTCTGCGCTCTAAATAAGCTGCTCTATACTTGTAAAAGCTTTGACCGTGAGACCGTGTTTTTCTGCCTGAGCAGTTTGGCATACCTCAAATAGCAACACTGCAAACCTGTAATAACTACCAGCAAAGACTCCAAAGATGGTTTAAGCCCTCAGTCAGCTGAATGAGGTTAGATAAACTGGTGTATTCTCTCAGGCTCTGACCTGTTTCTGCAGACTCTTCAGCCACATTACATTGTTCCAGCTTTACTGTCCTCTGGATTCATGTTGCCACAGTGTGACAAGGGATCATAGTGTGGAGGAAACTTAATTTCATAATTCATTTCTCATCAAATGGAAAAAAAATTAAAAAAGAAACTAGTAAAAGCCTAAGAGCCTGGGAATGTCGTTAGTTTGGTCATAAACGGAAGTTCAACATTTCCACCTGCTGGTGGCGCTACATGAAAGGGATGTAAAGACACGATGCACTATGAATTCAAAGTCATTACTGTAGCAACAATCTGTAGATTTAATTTTTTGCCTTGTTGAACCCTTTAGGAGCATCTGTCTGTCGGACTCTCAGCATCTGTTTGATCCATTCACAAATTCTTAAATCATAAATTAGAGCAGTAACATAGGACACACCAATTATATTTCCCCTCTCTTTGGAAACTAACGGGACTTATTGATGGATGGAAAAAATATAATGTACATCGTTAAACTGCTGGCATGTAAACAAAGGCTTTCTTCACTTAATGTCTTTATTAAAAATCAATAGTATTTTACCACAGGAAAATAGAGTTAGATTGCACTGCACAGTACAACACGGCCATTTTCAGATGTACAGATTACTCTGAATGTTGGTGTTTCTGACAAACTTGCGAAGGACGTCTGTGCTCGGAGACGAGTCCAGCTGAGGAGACAGAGAGAGGAGCAGGACAATGAGAGCAGAGACACTTCAGATGTGTTTTAGTGGTGATGCACAGACAGAAAGGCAAACGGCAAGAAGATATCTGGAGACGTTTGATGACTTCAAGGTGCATCTGGATTTCATTTTTCAAGGACAACAGTCACATTCAAGCATATTCCAATCATGAAAAATGAAGCTTTTTCCTAACATTCAAGGCTCCATAAAACCCTGTGAGATGAGCCGAGCGTCGGCTCTGCTGCTCTCACCTTTCCACGACGGCTCACCTGTATGGACTTGCCCAGCTTGGTCAGTGCAGGCTTGAAGGTCTCCATGGTGACGGAGTCCGGGCCGATGACATCACTGTAACACTGGTAAACAACAGCAGCAACGCGGTGGACCTCGCAGTGGTTCAGCACTGGTGACAACACAGAGAAGAAGAAGAAGGAGGTGATCACATGATCACGACACCAAAACAACCAAATCAGGATGTGAGACTGAGCGCGCTCACAGTGGAGAGGAGCCTAATGAGACACACACACACACACACACACACACACACACACACACACGAAGCAGGAAACACATGCAGCCCACGCTGACCAATCACAGCCCTGAAGGCGCCCACATGGCGTCTCTGACCTCTGAGAGGACTGAACGAGTTCTGCTGTAGTTTTGCTGTTGTTGGCTGTTCTGTGCTTAAACTTCTGAAACACGTCATGGCGTCGCACTGAGCTGACCTGAGAAGCTGTGAGTTCAGTCGTCTGTGATTCAGAGCTGAGCTGCAGCCTGCGACGCTAACGTTAGCCTCAGCAGCTACAACGCAGGCTGTTATCACTGAATGAAACAAACACTTTGGGACGTGGTTATTGATTAATGTCTGGCTGAAATGTAACATCTCATTAAATATGAGCTGCACTGCTCGTTTTTTCCTTTGAACATTAGATACAGACTGTTTACCTGAAGTCGACTTTTTGTCTTCAGAAACTCAAAGAAAGGAGCACAAAGAGTTTTCAAGAGAGTCGGACAATTGATTTTTTCTTTCCGGTGGGTTCAGTGTCAATGTTTCCTGTATCATCTGCAAGAAGAAAGCTGACCTTCTCCAAATCTCAAGAGGCGTTACTCCTCTTACTCCACTGACAGACCGGGGAAAGGAGGAGGAAAGACGAGCTGTGCGGCTTTGAAAAGTCGTGTGAGTGTTTGAAAATGTGAGGAACCCGTCCTGGAGTCCAGGTCATGTGAGATGTTCGTCTGAGGCGTACCTGCAGCTGGGAGTCCGGTCACTATGTTGGGCTGCTCCAGCGCCTGGCAGACCGGCGCGGCGCTGAAAGCGGCGGTGTGGAGGGAGCGCAGGAAGGGAGCCGAGCTGCAGCACAGATAGTCCGCTGACTTGAAGTCAGCCACAGAGCTGTCGGACAGCACGGTCACATTCAGCTGTCTGTGCTGCACGCAGTCAAAAACCTACAACAGACAGACAGCA
Source organism: Chaetodon trifasciatus (assembly GCA_037975065.1). NCBI lineage: Eukaryota > Metazoa > Chordata > Actinopteri > Chaetodontiformes > Chaetodontidae > Chaetodon > Chaetodon trifasciatus. The sequence continues at coordinate 6,687,758 of JBBMOE010000031.1, read as the reverse complement.
GACCGTCAGCACGGCGGGAACACCTGCATGTCAACTCTGACCACTGTAATCTGTGAGGGAGACGCTGAGCTCGTCTGTTCCTGTAAACTCCTCTAGCTGTTGCATTGTTGTGCTTCATGAATGCAGGAAAACAAACCTGTGCCTGTTTGTAACTCTGCTGTGAATCACATTCCCCTGCAGGAGCACAGGACTGAATCAGTCTTGTGAGCGGAAACGTACCTTTTCTGTCCACTGAAAAAGCTGGTCTTCTGCGATGTAGCACGTCACTTGGCAAATCAAAACCTTCAGAGAAAAGAACGCAAGAGACATTTTATGAAGCATCAGCGGGTTGAAGTGTGACTCAGAGACAGGAAGGACGGACAGTTCAACCACTGCTGCCACGCTGTGGTCAGAGAAGTGTCGCACTGTGGTGAAACTGGCTCTGGTTGCGTTGACGATAGAGGCGAGAACGACATCAGGAGAAAAGCCGAACAGAAATTCTTCCGTTTGTTTCTCCTTGATTTAAAACGTTTGATGGATAATCAGAAAAGCTGCTGATGAGTCTCCTTCAGTCGACTGATGGCTGCAGCTCTCTGACCTCAGACCTCTGAGCCTTCACAATGAAGCTGTGCTCTCGGTGGATGGGTCACATGTAAATGAATGGATGAGTGTTACAGTATCTGCTGTCCACAGCTGCTTCTGAATGAGTGAACGTCTGCAGCGGGACAGAGAGAGACGATCAATCTGAAGCTTCCTCAGCAGCACAGCGCGACCACATGCGGCCATCCACCATGTTTATGTTGATTAAATCACGTGAACGACAGCAGGCTGATAGAAAACGAGCACACACACCTCCACACACACCTGAGCGGCCTGTCCTAACTCAAAGCAACAGACGGCGGGCTGGTTCTGTGTGTCATGGCTGACTTTGAGGCTGAAGAGGGACTCCATGTTTTTCTAACGGTGCAAATGCTGCAGCTTCAGATCAGTTAAGACTCCGACTGCTGCGGTCTCATAAACGGCTTCATTATGTCTCTGATTCATTCCTAATGTCACTGAAAGCATCTGCGTTCCTCAGATTCCTCCAGTTTATTCAGGTTTCTCCTTTAATTTGTCAGCTAGCTTCACACTGAGCTGGTCACAGCGGCTCAGATCAGATCAGACCTCTAATCTGAACATGTTCGACCCTCGTGTGTTTTCTGAGGCGTGAATCAAACAGCACACACACGCCGCTCAGAGCGTCACTCACTGATGGGTTGTCCTTCTGTCTGTGGAAAACACACGTCGCCTCCTCGCCGGTCTGTCCAGCCCGGTTCCTCTCGTTCCACAGTGACGCATGTCCCACCGTGTCCCAGCCTGCAGAGCTGAGGACGTACACGGACAGAAACCCTGCGGAGACGGACACGAGACAAATGCTCACATGAGACACGAGCCTCTCTGCTTTCAGACTCGTGGGACACACTCACGTTATCAGGTGTGTGTGTACACGGATCAGCTTTTCTTTGCCTTGTGTGACAGTAAACACCGTCAGCCTGCACTTCAAACTGAGATTTATCCACGAAACGATCAGCAACTGAGAAAACAATCAGCTGATTCATTGATGAGGACATTAATCTGTGGCTTTACTATCGTTAACAGCTGGCTGCATTCCATTTATCATGGGTGTTCCAGCGGCTCACACTGCTGGTTTACTGACAAACTGGATGGAATGGAGCCATGTTCAGTTTTAATAATCAGCGCTGCGAGACAGATCTGTGATTACTGTGCATTAAAAGAGCCTGAAGGTCGACACCAACAGAGAATATCACAGAGAAAGACCAGAAACATCAGACACCAGTGAGAAATTCATAATGACACAAACAGCCAGCAGGAAACAGCTGGACAGCTCCGAGGAGAGACTCAACTCAAATTTCACTTATTTCTCACGTCTATAAGCACAAAGCTGGAGTGAGGATAAGGTTAGCCTAGCTTAGCATAAAGACTGGGAGCAAAAAATATGTCAAACACCTTTAAAGCTGAATAATGTTACATGAACAGAAAGATCATATTTTACATCTCTGATCACGAACGAGTTCAATTAATAATCAAATCACAGACGTTCCTCACAGATACTGTGTGTGCTTCACTCCATCTGTCCTGACCCTGACGGAAAACATGAAACCAAAACTAATCAATTAGTATTTCTGTTTCAGCGGCCTTTAACAAACCTCATTTCCAAAGCTGACACTGTTAACAGAAGGAGGGACAGCCATGTCACGTAACATCTGCCACAAATTCTTCATCATCATCATCATCATCATCATCTCAGATGTTGAAGCTGTGAAGTGGCTTTCATTCATACTAACTGTGTCTGTGGTTCAAATCTGTTAAGCTATCAGCGTGTGCTCATCTTCGCAGTAACAACACGGACTCCTCGCAGGTTCAGCTGTGACTCTGGACCCGCCGGCGGACACTTACGGGCAGCATTGTGTCCCACGGCGAGGACGAAGTCTGAACACTGAAGCTTGTTTCCAGACTTGAGCGACTCGGAGATTTCGGGGCTCCAGTGCAGCTGAACCTCCCTGATGAAGAGTGATGAAGGTTAGAGGAGGACGAGCAGTTCACAGCTAAACACTGGAACTCCAGCTGCCGCCTGCAGCGAGCTGGAACAAGAAAGTCTATGGACTCAAGTTTTCCTCATTTTTTATTATTAACACACTTTTTGCTCAAATCAATGTCTTCAGTCCATGTGGACACAATAATCAGAACACCCTCCCCCAACAAGTGGTGCACATTAGCTCAAGTACTGTAGAGGGGAACAATTTGGAGGTATTTGTGCTTTAAGTGTTTGAGTATTTATGTAGTTTCATTCTGCTTTGTACTTCTACTAAACTACTTTAGAGAAATACTGCTAAACTGTACAAATCCTGTACATTCATAAAGAGCTTACACATACTTTTATCTGCTTAGAGCCACATTACGGTGTGTTACACACGTTACTGTAAGAGTGTGTTATTAGCTCGTGATGTTTATATGTGTTTAATAATGGGAGACGAGGAGGAGGAGGAGGAAGAGGAGGGAGAGGAGGGCGTGTTACCGAGATTTCATGTGTCATGTTAGCTAACATTAACTAGCTAACATTAACTGGCTAACGTTAGAGCCGCCGAACAAACGTTACGTCGAGGTGAACATCTGGTACAAAAAAGATCTGGAACTGCGAGGATGAAGGTCACAAATCATTTCACGTCTAAAAAATAATTTCACCAGTTTACTTCACTGGATGAAACTGTTAAACGTGACTTAATTTAATATTTCCATGCTTTCTGAGTTACCACTTCCTGTCTCAATGCTAGCTGGCTACCGTTATTTACCTCTTTTCCTCCAGTTCTCTGCGGATTTGTTCATCTTCCTCGTTTTCATCGAGGTCCTCGTCATCTTCCTCCACAGCCCGAGAATACACCGACAAAACCTCACCGAAAAACGTCGCCATAATCACTAAATGTGCAGAGTAAAACGAAAGTTTGGTTAGAGATTCAGTACCGCATCCATGACATACATCCGCCACTTCCGCCGGCAGCAACACCCCTTCAAAATAAAAGCTCTCAACCGAATCCTTCACAATACAAACGTCGTTTAGACAAACTAGAAACAAGATAAGATAAGCAGGGGCGGGGCTTGAGGACAGGTAAGCCAGGCAGTTGCTTGGAGCCCCCGGCCACTAGGGGGGCCCCGGCCACTTGTTTACAACAACGATTATTGATAGGCCTGTGCTTTCAGGGACCTCTGTTGGTCCCTGGATCTCACTTTGAGAACCACTATTCTATTTTTTCAGTATTCATCTCAAATGTCCCAGAAATTGTACATTTATGTGTGCAAAAAACAAATTTTTGCAGCGTGCACAGGTGGGGTGGGGGCCCCAGGGATTTTTTGCTTGGAGCCCCAAGAGACGCTAGCAACACCACTGAAGATGAGATAATAAAGTTGTTACAGCTAGTAAAGGTAAAGCAGATTTTAATTAGTTGATATTCTGCTGGGATCAATTAAGTCTTATCTTACCTTACCTATAATAAGAGTTCATAACTTAGTTGTTGATTATATTTTGCATCATTAATCCAAATTTACAAAGTGAAGTTATCAAATAAATGTCGTAGTCTATTGTAGTGAAGTTGAAGTATAAAGTAGCATAAAAAGCAGTACCTAAAATTTATACTTAAGTACAGTACTTGAGTAAATGTACTTAGTTACATTCACAGTTATAAACCAAAACATTTCTGACTCTCAGTGACGCTGTTCATTATGTGCAGGACGCTCAGACTGCAGCTTGTGTTAATCAGGTTTATGAACTGTGATGAGAAAAGGCTTCAGAGTGTGACTGCTGAACACATATTGATGAACACACTGCTGTCCACCCTTTGTGTGCGTGTGTGTGTTTGTGTGTGTGTGTGTGTGTGTGTTTGTGGACTGTTTATATACCTGGTACTTGAGCTGCACCTTGTAAATGTCCTTCATGCATTTTAAACAGAAGACTGTAGATTTTCTCTGAGACTGGAGTCGCATTAAGAGCAGATCTCCTCAGGACCATGTATGAAGAGAAGGAACGATTACAGCAATCAATAACTGCTTCATGTGGTTAGCCGACCGTGTGAGCGTAATCTTCACTCTGATAAAAATTCCAACAAATAAAATCTGATAAATATTAGAAGTGCACAGAAACACCTTGAACTGAGCCGCTCAAACGCACACAGACGTGCAGCACCAGTCGCTTCCCACCGTCCCTGAGGGAAGCTCAGAGCTCCAGGCTGCACGCATGAGTACTGCCTGTCCAACGCACTTCTGCCCGAGCAGCTCACTTAAATCAATGAATGATTTAAGGCTCTCGGTGGATTCACATGGTGTGTGGTTATACAATGCATAGACTTTCGAATGTGACTAACAATTAGCGTGGGACTGCTTGATGTGTTATTTCTGGCCCTTGTGTCAATCAAGGGGACTCTTGACATATCACATGACTCCTCCAGCTTCTTAGTGGTGATCCATAATTAACATGAGTGGAAGAAAGCAGGAAAACACAATTGCAGAACGTCGCTGGCAGGTCACTGATGTCGTACAGCTCGCTGGAAACATCAGCCAAGTCATGTCGGAGCAAATTGGCCTCAAGTTGACTGCAGAGCATCCATCCTGTCCATTGTGTTGTATAATTCATTTTCCTGTGAGCTGTGCCCTGGGAGATGACTGGGACAAACAGAAATGTGATGACATCAGCACGGCCATAAAAATACTTCATTGTCACTAGAAAATGTCCAGTGTTGGAGAGACAAATTGGAAAGCCGGGCAAAGCCTGGAGTAGAATGGAGAGTATTACCATCGCAGCGCCGTGATGTAGCAGGAGGCCATAAAGCAGCAGCAGAAAGGTTTCCTGTCACAAAATGGGGCAACATGCTAGGAGGGAGCTTGAGGCTGCTGTTAATATAATTGATAGTAGAGGGAGGAGGAGGAGGAGGAGTGGGAGGAGGAGGAGTGGGAGGGATGCTCTGCAGCTTAACAAACAGCGAGGCCTCCAGGCTGAAGGAAACAAGAGAGGAGCATCGACAGCAGGCCAGACAGGGAGCATCAGCAGCTCCACCACTGTTAAAGCAGCTAACAGGACAGACAGAGGACGTCCACCACCAGCCGTCTGTCCCCACCTGCCCCGACAGCAGCTGAGGGTGCTGAAAGTCACCTGCTCCATCTGTCTGTCTGTCTGTCTGTCTGTCTGTCTGTCTGTCCGACACCTGGGTCAAGAGCACCAGATCCCTCCTGTTGGCCAGACGGCCATGCTGGTTGGCAGAGACACGCACAGACATTTTAATGGGCAGCAGTTCAATTACAAAAAGGCGACCCCACCTCCTCCTCCTCCACCTCCTCTCCTCCACCTCCTCGCATACTATTTATCTCAACACTCACATTCTGTTGGTGAAATCATGTGTGCACAAATGAAGTTTGTGCGCACAGTTTTTAAAGTGGAGAGCATAAATTTTTCTTCTGTTTGCACAAATTTATATTTCTATACACTTTCTGACACATTGCCTCATGTGAAGATGTAGCAGAGCTACTGATGCAAAGATGCGCAGACCATTTATATTTATGTGTCCTCAGCTTGAGCTAATCACAGCAATGATAACGACACAGAAGCAGCACATGATGGTCGTTCTAATGCAGTGAAAATGGAAGTCAAGGAAATCAGGAACAGCCTGATAATCCATTAAACGCTAGCCATCATTTCCTGAACAACCCTGAAGCGAGTTGATGATGATGAGGCACTAAAAGGGTCGCTGATGGTAAAGAAATCATGTAATAACATAATGAGCTAAAGGAAAGAACAACACCCGCTAAATCAGCTTTCATCTCTTCTTATTTCCTCACATAAAGAACGAGAATGACGCCTGGTTTCTGAGTGTGTCACAGGCTTCATTTTAACTGTGTGTTGAATCATTTGTTCTGTTTGGTACATAAATATAAAGGACAGCTTCAGATGCAGACGCACAGCAGTGTCAGTCAACCCTGTCTTCTACATCTGGCCACATGAGTGTCCTCGCTGTCTCACCCGGTCCACAAATGAAATGAGGCATTCAGTGTTTTTTGGCCCAATTAGCAGTTTATGCATTTTCATTTTGCCATCTTTTTAGATGGAGCGTGATGGGAGGCTAATTCAGAGTAATTTCGTGCTGCGCTGTGTGAAATGGACTGTGAATACACAGAGTTTTGGTGGCGGCTGAGCTTGAGTGAGAAAACAAATGATGAAATCTGACAGATCACTGAACACATTTTGTGTCAAAGCACTTTGATCCACAGCAGCAGCTGCGATGCTGACTGTGTCTGAAACATGAACTCATCCAAGAGAAACGACTCCGACCAGCTCTAAAAACCTGTAATGAGCTCTTATTACTTTCATACTCAACAGATGAATTATAGAAGCAATCAGGAATCAGAGCAGTGAGGAAGACACTGGAGGCGTTTGACTGACAGACGGCGGACGAGCTGAGTTTCAGACAAACTTGAACTGCTGAAGGTTTCTCAGCTCAGCTGTGGAGAGACATGAGGCCGACCACGTCAGCTGATACGACGTCACAGCAGAAGACTCAGAGGATCAACAGCAGCCATATAACGATCATTACGCCACGTCCTGGATGTGGTCCTGAGAGGAGGATTCGTCATTGTGCCGGTGACCCTGACCTTCCAGTGCCACCATTCGCCCAAATATTTATTAACAAGGAAAATCAATACAAAGCGTCAGATTGTGATGAAGCTGAGCTCCCTCAAGGATTCATGGGTTCAGCTCTGGACCTTCTCTGTGCTGCTCAGAGGGAGAAGTTTCTATTGTTAGCAAACCAAAGGAGCTTCCTTCATAACGGACATCATGGTCAGAAACAGCAGCAGGTTTGGCCTTTTTTGGGAGGAAATTTCAGAAACTCTTCCCCTCCAGTGTACAGCTGCACAGAAACTGGAGAGGCCATTAAGAAAATGCTCCATGAGGCCTCTCAGTGTTCATCACTATCATTTATTTCCATATGTGCAGCTGCCACAGAGGGATGGAGCCTCTCACACACCCAAACCCAAACTCCATCAGACCACCCACTCACGGCCTCGTTCAGTCATAGGTCTGATGTGAAGTGTTCACTCCAGCTGAGCTGCATGTCTGTGGACTGTGGGAGGAACGTGAAGTGCCTGGAGGAATCCCACGCAGACACACAGAGGACATGCAAACCCCACACAGAGACCATCAGTTGCTTAGGAACAGAATTGTTCATCCACTGGGGGCGTGATGGCTGCTGAGCGTGGCGTGGGATTAATCACATGAACTAGTGTGCAGATGCTCGCAGGGTTCTGATGATACTCATTGTGCCTGGAGGTGGGTGGAAAAGGTGAGCTGCTGATGACGTACCATCCGCCGGCGGAAGAGGAGATCGATGTGCAGATGTCAGCGGGCGAACTGTTCTACAGTGTGAGGAGACAGCGTGGACGTTTGGTGGAGAACATTTTGTCTTAATTAACTCGTCCTCTCGGTCGTTTCCAGCATGCTGCTGATGTATGTGAGGCCAAAATAATTCCCAGGGTGCACTGGGGTTTTTTAGAACGGGACATTCTAAGGTGGCGTCCTTCCAGGAAGTTAGATAAATCACTCCCAGCGTGCGTCCTGTTTGTAATCAAGTTTCACTATTAATTATTTCATTTATCAATCAGTTTTCTGATTTAGTGGCTTTGGCTGAGTGAGGAGAGTCGAGAAGAAGAAGTCCACGAGTGATGAAGGACAGTATTTGATGTTTTCAGTGAAAACACAGTTATTATCTCGGTCAATGCAGAGTGATAATGACAATATCAGTGATAATGATTCAGAGGAAAACGTCAAACTTCATCAGCACTCAGTTACAGTTTACTGCAGATGGACATTTCAACCATCCAGCATGCTCATAGTTTAAAAACTGTGGTCAGTCTAAAAAAAGGACTTTGATGTTCAGATCCGACGACACAAAAACACGTAAAAAAGTCATGTTGGTTACTTCTTCATCTAAACATGAACACAGCACAAACAGCTGCCTGATGCTTCATGGATGTGTTTGCCTTCAGCCTGTAGCTGAGCTCTCTGAGGACATTTCCTTCCTGCTCTGTCTCTACGTCCCACGTCCTCAGCACAAACACCAGGTTGGACTCATGTCTCCAGACTGTCAGCCACGGTGCTGCAGGAGAGGACTGAAGGTGTGACCGCAGAGCGTTTAAGCTCAGGACAGTGCAGAACTGAGTGACTGTAGTTTAGAAAACATTGAATCATTGTGGAGCAACAAGAGCTGCAACAAAACTGTGTTAAAACATGAAGCCGGCAACGAGAAGTGTGTGTGTCGCTGGAGAGACGTCAGTTCAATCAACACCTCTGAGGCACAGCGTCAACAGCAGATTAAAAGACTGGTTCACACCCTTTCTCTCTATTTTAAAGCAGCTCTCACGTGTCGACGGCACTCTGAGCGAACATCTCCCGTCCATGCTGGATCTGAAGACGAGATCCTCCATGTGACTGCAGAGTGAGACATGAGGCTTTTTTAAGCTTGCATATTTCAAGTAGACCTTAAATATGCATATATATTTAATCCCTACAGGCAGATGTCCTGATTGCCTCGTGGCTAATGCAGCATCCACGCTTGAGTTCAGGCTGAGGGCCTTTTCTACGTGTCATAACCCTCAGTCTCTCCCCATGTCTCCAATCTACTGTCACCATCCAATACAGACATTTACAAGAGGAACAGCCCACAGCAGCTGTACGTCTTCATTGAGAATGCAGAAATCTGAAATCCTCATATAATAAATGCACACAGTTTGTCACACACTCGTGCTTGGTGACAGGATCATCATTAAGAAAGCAGAAAAATCAATTTGTGGGAGACATTTCCTCTCTGCCTGTGCAGGAGCCTCATTCTGTCTCTCCTGAAGCCAATTCTGCTGTGCACAGAGGGAAAGTTGGTCTGTTTGTGTGTGTGTGTGTGTGTGTGTGTGTGTGTGTGTGTGTGTGTGTGTGTGCGTGTGTGTGCGTGTGTGTGTGCATGCATGAGTGCATGCATGGTAAACCAGCTTTTGTGCAATTCATTAGCAATTCTGCTGACAGAGACTTGCGGTGGAAGCAGTGGTGTGTGCGTGGAAAGCATATCAAGAGGTTTGCTCCTGCCTGGAGATGGCCTGCAGCTTTAAAGATATCAGCTCCTTCATATGAAGATGCTCAGTGTCTCACACACACACACACACACACACACACAGTGGACAGCAGTGTGTTCATCAATATGTGTTCAGCATTCAAACCTTTTCTCATCACAGTTCATAATCCTGATTAACACAAGCTGCAGGCTGAGCGTCCTGCACACACTGAGGACAGGCAGACACACAATGAACAGCGTCACGAAGAGACACGAAAGCGTAGCTTCAGTCAGAGTTTGGGTTCAGAATGAAACTGACGGCGGTGAAATGTAACTAAGTAAATGCACTCCAATACAATTTTGAGATGTATTTATGCTGCTCTGTGCTTTAATTCAGAGACAAACACCTTCTGCTCTTCGCTCCTCCACGTCTGATGACGTCAGTTTAATAATACAAAATATAATCAACAAATAAATATGATGTACTGCTGTAATTTAAGACCTTATTGATCCTCGGGGAGAAATTCACAAGCTACCCAGCAGCACATAAAGTCATTAAAATCAGCTCCACTGTGCTCAGCTGGAACACTTCAGTGATACGCACATGAACGCATCAGTAATTAAAACACAGTAACATGAAATACATTGTTCTGAAATGGGCCATTATGCACAATGAGTTCTTTCACTTTTTACTAGATGTGTCTCTCTGGATTGGATGGATCTAAAAGTAGATGTCAGGTGGCCAGAAACACGATGCTAACGGTGCTCTGTAACTGCCACTCTTTGATAGCAAGTCCACATCAAGCTCATTCATTCATCTTCTATACCCGCCTTATCCTTTTCGGGGTTGCGGGGGGCTGGAGCCTATCCCAGCTGTCGACGGGCGAGAGGCGGGGTCGCCAGTCAATCGCAGGGCAACATATAGAGACATACAAACATTCACTCTCACACTCACACCTATGATTAACCTAATGAGCATGTTTTTGGTCTGTGGGAGGAAGCCGGAGTGCCCGGAGAGAACCCACGCATGCACGGGAAGAACATGCAAGAACATGCAAGCTCCCCTGACCTGGGGATCAAACCGACGACCTTCTTGCTGTGAGGCACACGCACTACCTGCTGCGCCACCGTGCCGCCCCCACATCAAGTTACAAAATGTCAAAGAAAAAAGTCAAAAATAAAAATGTCATAAAAAAGAAGTCATCGCAGGTTTAAAGCTGCGCTAATGAACATTTTCATATTAGCATTTAAAGCTGCAGAGATGTTACAGGCTCTGCAGCTGCAGACCTGCTCGGCTCTGCAGGACATTTCAGCCTCTTTCAGCTCCTGGTTTTGGTTTTAAAGTCCACGTCCTCGCAGCTGTGGCTCGCTCTGTCATCAGCCTGGTTTCCAGCCTCAGCGGGCGGTGAAACAGCTCTGATAAAGCAGCTGCTGCTTGGTGCTGGGCGGGTCGCACACAGTGTGCAGAGGTGTGAAATTGGACAGGCTCTAAACTTCTTTTTCATTCTTCACACAACCACTCCATCATGTTTGTGAGTACAACCGAGTACAACACCACGAAAGCCTCTCAAAGAGAGGCTGTCTGAATGTGGGCGCCATTATTTCCAGTTACACAATTTGTCACGCCAAGACTGCAAAGACGCACAAAATACAGAGCAGTAGAGGACAGGAGGCAGCGGGACGCAGCCGAGCCTGTTGACCTCAGGGGGAGCAGGTGTAAACGTTCTGTCTTTAGAGGTGAGTGGACGACACTTCTTCTTCTTCTTCTTCTTCTTCTTCTTCTTCTTCTTCTTCTTCTTCTTCTTCTTCTTCTTCTTCTTCTTCTTCTTCTTCTTCTTCTTCTACTGCCGCAGCTGCAAAGAAAAACCCAGCAGAAAAAAAGCAGCGAGTTTTTATCGACCTCCAGAGCCACAAAGGTTGAATCCTTTTACATAACAGATAATTCCATTTATGTGAAGGTTATGAAGATGAATAGCAGCGGCCCCTCTGTGGCGGGTGTTTGGTCCTGGTCCAACGTAGGTCAGTTTGACCTGGGACACTGAGGGGACCTGCATGAATATTAAAATAAGTGCCGTAATCACTCTCCATTTAACAGCCCTCAAACATATGCCATGCTTTAAACTGTGCATGAATACTTGTATAAATCTTTCAGCATGCACTCATCTACAGCGCCTTCATCATCCAGGGACCCACACTCCCTCCAAGGCCATTCATTTTTCATGTAGCCCCGCTGGTGATGGAGCATGTCCACAAGCAGGACTGGAGAATTACTGTGAGAATCTTTGTGGCATGAATACAAAAATGCACGGAGGCCTTTATCTGATTAAAGGCTGCTCTTTGTTTTATCTGTTATTACTGCACACCGCCATAAATATGCAGGAGGTGGCATGATGCTGCATCGTGATCTAGCCTGGCCGAGGCACGATGCTGCAAAGTCTATTACTCAGATAAAAATCTTACTTTTGAGCAAAGAGTCAGACCTGTAAGATTTATGCTCACATTTATAGGTAACAATCAGACAGTGGTCCCAAATCCTGTCGCATCCTCCCTGCTCACCTCTGAGGTTTGAGCCTCTGCTGCAAGAAGAGTTTCTAAACACTCACAAAAGTCTGAATCTGTAAAGCTGTAGCACAAGACGCTGGACAGAAGACGACAGACGACCCCAAAATCCAGATTTACATCAGTGAACTCAGAACTAAACACACTAATGAAGTGAAATGTCTGGGATGAAGAGTCGTCACAGAAGAACATTTTGTGTTTGACATAAATGCATCATGAGCCTCACATGCACCATCACGTCTGTCACACTCAGAGCTTCCTCAGCCCTCTGACGACTCTGCTGGATCAGCTGCGACCTTGAGGCTGAACGCTGACGTGTTGTGGACACGACTGTGCAGCGATGTGGACTGAACCACCTGCAGCTCCACATCTCTAAGCCCACAGAGATGGTGGTGGAGCACAGGAGGGAGAGGACTCCCCTGGTCTCTACATCAGAGGACGAAGAGGTAGCTGATGGCTACCTGGGAGTCCCCCTGGACATCAGACTGGACTGAGGCCCAGAACAAGAAGCGATCAGAGCCGAAGTCCTTTTCAGGCTCTAATTGTTCATCTGCAGTATCACACTCTCAGCGTGAAAGATCTCATTCCAGCCCAATATCCCTGCTGGAAATACGGCCATATTGGACAATTCTGCGCCGAGAGTTCCCTGCTGGACACAGCATGTAGCAGGGTGGAGAGACAGGTGGAGGTGAGTGTCCAGACTTCCCCTTTTGTCACATGACTAACTTTTTTTAAAAACTGTAACCATCTCTAACCTTTAAGTGGCTCTGATCAGTATTTTTATATCAACAGTGTTTGGTGACGACCCTCAGAGGTCTATCAGCTGACTCTGCAGCCGCCATCAGCTGGACAGAGCCTTGTGGAGACTTTCAGCTCATTGTTTTGGTTTTCCAGCGTGACTTCTTATTGTTTTGGCTCAGCACTTTCTGCTCTCAGCTCCAAAAATACATGAACCAACAGCAAACAGCAGACAGTGAGCGACGAGCTGGCGAACATGGTGGAGCATCCACCAGCTAAAGGTACAGATACTTGCCTCAGGGGGTGGTGGAGACCAAAACCAGAGTGTGAAGGAGACTGACTGACGTTCACCACGTGTCCAGAAGCATAAATAAATGATCGTGTTGATGTGTAAACAAGGAACTGTTTGCTAACACCTTCACCATCAGCTTAAAATGTGATGATATGTCAGCGTTGTGTTCACATCTCGTTTCCGCTGCCCCCAAGTGGCTAAAAATAGCTACTGCAACTCTAACTCTAACCAAGTGTAGCTGCTGAAGCCCACCCATGTCCCTGTCCTTAAGCAAGCTGCAGCTTTCATGAGCAGGTCCAGTAAAAGGTGAGAATTTAAAAGTGCTGATTCTGAACTGGGGCGGCACGGTGGCGCAGCAGGTAGTGCGCGTGCCTCACAGCAAGAAGGTTCCCGGTTCGATCCCGGGGTCAGGCGGGGGCCTTTCTGTGTGAAGTTTGCATGTTCTTCCCGTGCATGCGTGGGTTCTCTCCGGGCACTCCGGCTTCCTCCCACAGACCAAAAACATGCTCATTAGGTTAATTGGTGACTCTAAATTGCCCCTAGGTGTGAATGTGAGAGTGAATGGTTGTGTGTGTGTTGCCCTGCAGTCGGCTGGCGACCGGCTCAGGGTGTACCCCGCCTCTCGCCCGTTGACAGCTGGGATAGGCTCCAGCCCCCCCCAACCCCGAAAGGGATACAAGGGGTATAGAAGATGAATGAATGAATGAATGATTCTGAACTGAACATTGAAAAAGACGTTGGTATTGAACGTAATTCAGCGTCTGCAGAGTCGTTCCGTATCGACCTCCTTGTCTGACAGCAGACTCGATCATCTGCCGGCCGGCGTCGTCTTCTGTGCTGTGGCAGCAGACTGAGAGTAGCTGACGCCAACAGAATCAGGAAACGTCAGGGAGGCCGGTCCTGTCCTGGCGGTGAGGGTGCAGCTTGACACGAGGTGAAGCTGCAGAGCATCGTGGGCAACTCACACTCCATGACCGATTGATTAAGTGATTGATCTGGTTCAGATATTCACTGTCCCCAGAGGATGAATCCTGCTGACTGAAAACAGTTCATGTAGCTGTTTCACTTCTTTTCCAGCGTAAACACACCACACACTCAAAGCTGTGCAGTGTTACTGTCAGTGTGGAGGTCACAGATCTTCTGTCTGATGCCAAGAAACACAAATGATTTCTGTCCTCCAGGCGAAGTGGTGTCAGGGACACACACTGTGTCTTCACGGCGCTGTGAAGCTTAATGGGTCAAGGTGTGGCCTCCTTTACGAACGTCGCCTCTGCATTCTCCTTCACCCACTCGTCTATATTTGGAGTGTGTGTCGCACGGGCTGCAGGAGTCTTCAGGCAGGCAGGCTCAGCTCCAGCTGGTGGTCGTCTAAATTGGCGCTTTTCAGACTTATTTTGTAAAAGATTTAATTTCTTCGCCAACAGTTAGAGCGGGGCTGCGACAGATTATTCAGGAGTAGCTTTAACGTGAAAACAAGAGCTTAACAGGAACTCCTGCACTTCCATTAAGCTTCTTATGGAGACTGTACTGAATCTATGAAGATCATCTGGGTGACAGGATCTCTAGAAGGACAAAATAAACTGTCAGAAGGTCGATTTGGGTTTATCTGGGTGGACATGAGGACGGTCAAACATCGGCTAACCTTTCAGACAGTTTTCAGGAAACTAGGAGGTTTTGAGGTTTTGTGAAGGACTGGCTGCTTTGGGCTGAAAAACATGAACCGGTTTGAAGGAATGAAACTGATGTGAATGATTTTGAGTTTTATTCTGATGCACTGGTTCAGTAAAAGGTTTCTCAGCTGTACATTACTGATAAACACACACTGATGTTCACCACATATCCCATAATGCCTCTGAAGCCACGCGTCTCCACAGAGCAGAGGTGTGATGTCTAAACTTTTCTCGGCCATCATTCTGGGAAAAGGCTAATAAGTGACTCACCCTGAAGCTCCTACGCTTCGTGAACGCATCATGACGGCTGAGCGTGATGAGCAGCCTCCATAACAAACACTACAGGCTTCAGATGGAGCAGGTTTGCAGCATCTGACTGACGGACCACACCCTCAGCAGCTCCCCTGGTTACCGACAGGCTTTCACACCAAACCTCACTGAGCTCTGTTTATTCATCACCTGGTTAAATGTGATCCGTGAGCAGGTGCTGATGGAGTGTTTGGAGCACAGCTGAGCGCTCTCTGCTCGTGACACACAGATGAGATGTGAAGAAAACGCCGCGTGCCAGCTGACTGCTGTACGGGACCTTTAATGCAGCTGCAGCTCTTCATTCAGATGCTGAGCGGAGCGGCGGGAGACAGGAGGAGGGACGCGTTTGGAGGAAAACCAGACCACAGCTCTGCTCTAATCGCATTTTTAAAGCCCACTTTGATGCATACTGAGGGATTTTCCTGTTATTTATAGTTTTTAGCTGCAAAGTGCTGTCCTGGAGGCAGGCTGAGCGGATTGCGGCAGTCAGAGCGTCCTGAGTGATCGGAGCTCAGCAGCAGCATCACATTGTATGAAATGCGTCACCGTGATCCAGTTTTCCCATTTCCAAAGATCGGCTCTCCGCTCACGGACGGCTCCTCGCGCTGACTCTTTCACAGGTAAGGATTCCCTTTCCTGAAGCATGCAGGTAGTAGGTTTGAGCAGACAGACATGATCTAGTCAGACATCCTTGTTGGAGACGCTGCTGCGCGCGGAGGATGCCTCTGTTAGGCCTGAACATTACAGTAGATGATGTATTGTCCCTTAAGACTTCTACCATCTTACATGCACGCAGCGTCCGGACGGGCCCGCGCGCTCTGAGGGTCGGCAGCTCTTATCTAACGCTGTGCTTTAGCGTCACTTGCTTTGTTAATGCTTTCACATTGGGGATGTGGCCCGGGCCGGTTAACGGGTGCCGGTGGGCGGGTTCTGATTGTGCTGATAGGCAGTGTGCTACGGATGAGCCGCTCTCATGTGTCTTCTTCTCGGTGCAGGTAACCACATGCGCGGGCCGGTGGCACCGCGCTGAGCCCGGAGAGCACGAAGGGTACTGGGGTCAGACAGACAAGAGTGGCCGGGGAAGATGGACCGGATGACAGCCAGAAACTCTGAGGCCTCGGGACTGTCGGTACCGCCGCACCGCTGTCACGGGCTTCTCCAGGCCAACAACGGCACCTGCGCGGAGCAGCTCAGCATCTTTCCGCCGCTCTCCTCCACTCTCGCGCTCCTCGTGCTGGTGGCCGTGCTCGTGGGGATCATCCTCGTTTCCCTGGCAACGTTCCACTTCCACAAGAGGAAGCTTCGGAACAGGAAGATCCAGCGCGCGCAGGAGGAATACGAGCGCGACAGTCGCAGCCCGGCGCGCGCCGGGGCGAGCGGGGAGCTCGTGAGGCCGTGCGTCATCGTCCGGCCGGTGAAGTGCGAGGAGAAGCGCGAGAGCGCGGAGGTGACCGAGCCGGCGCCGCACGAGGCGGTTCCTCTTGACTGTTAACTCAACTTCAGGGAACGAGACTGTGGAATAAACAGGAAAAGCAATAAGGCACAAAGAAGTCCACCACCCTGCTGCTTGTAGTGACGTAGACACAGTAGGAGACGCAGAATACTGAGCAGAGAGTACGAGTAGAGGTATTAGTACACAGGTTAGCTGTGCGGCCACACACCTTCCTCATACACTAGTATTTAGCCAACCGGAAGTGTATAAAGTATTTGCCTGCTTTGACTTTTGGACCTCTTCCTCTTCCTCTTCCTCAGCCTAAAACGTTGTTCGAACCTCAGAGATGTTTAAACTTTAAATCCTCTTCGGGATGGGACACACGCTTGTGTTCAATTATTAAGAGCTGGTGACACAACACAGACCATAATGGCTCTCTGATCTTCCTCGGCATGTCCTCTGACACACTACCAGTATGTAGTTAGACTATAATGGATGTTGTGGTGCTGTTAGGCAGTGCAAAGCTGCATATAGGCTGTAGAAATGGCTTATTTGTATGCGTAGTATTTTTTCCTTGAATTAAGTGACTTAGCATATTTGCATAAAGTACTGTCCTCCAGTGTCTGTTAGACATCTGCTGTAGCTCTAGTTAGCCTGACAGGATGCAAGACTTTTTGCTGTAGTTATGCACAGAAGATTCTTTTCTTTAATGTGTCAGATAGTAAGTTTTAGCGCTAATACAGTATTTTGGTTTTGGAGTATTTATAATGTATCCTCTGACATGTACTACACCGAGAATCCTTCCAGCAGTTTTTGGTTTCAGTCCTCTTTTGATCCTTCGTATCGTATCATAGTGGGCCTAATAGAAACGACGTGTCATTTATTCTCTGAATTCACTGTAAATGTGTGAGAGCTGGAATGTTTTACAGTAACGTCATCTTTCTGGATTCATATAATCTGCCTTATCAAAGGAAAATGTGTAATATTCAAGGTTTATAAATAAATCCTTTATGTTAATCCTTTGACTGTGTCAGTAATCTTAAACATGTCTGTGTGACTCCGTGCTGCTCGATGTGTGTGTGCACCTCTGCGTTACGTCGGCTTTTCCATTCAGCCAGTGTAACGCCGTGTGCGTGATACGTGATAACATGCAAATATTTGGATGGATTTTCACTACGTCGTTCATTCCGCTTGACACGACACACATGACCTTCCCAGGAGAGATCCATGGAATCAGCACAGGGTCACCTGCACGAGGACCCTTACAGAACCAGCACAGGATCACGTGAACCACACGTCTGTGGAATACACAACGAGGAGCTCTGCATGCAGAGCAGCGTCGACCGCGGAGACCCTACCAGTCCCTCAGTGTGATTTATTGACGTGAAGGTTATCCATAGAAGCACCATTCTTAATCTCAACATCTCCCTGTAATGGCGCCACAGCCTGTCTTATTGGAGGTTAGTGGAAGTGAATCAGCAGCAGTCAGTGTGTTGGCCAGGTACCAGAACACCATGTTCCTAATTGTCCCCGGCAAGAAAGGCCTGGGAATATGAAGCGGGGTTTGGCCCGGCTCCAGGCCTGGAGATCACTGACAGGCTGCCGTCTATCTTATCTCATTGGCATAAGTGCAACAGAATGAAACCATTTATCTTTGCAGGGAAACTGGAGGAAAGCCAATGAAAGATGACTAATGCATTCTGCATTCAAACATATGTTTCCTCCAGAACAATTTATAGATTCTGATCCACAGCATCACACATGTTTTCATCATACAAATAACAGACGAGGGGAATCAGAGAAACAGAGCCCTGAAATGAAAAGACACGAGTTTCTCGTAAATGATGTAATTCCAAGCAACTGAGAGCAGGTACAGGATGTAGTCATAGCCAGACAGAATTACAATCCGTTTGCCTTCCAGCCGTCCTGTGCAAGAACTCATCTCTCCATTTGTCCAGGCTGTGAGACACTTCTCCCTCTGCTGAAGGTGGAGGCGCCAGAGACGGAGGGAGGTAAGTGGTTAGGAGAGGACGATCAGGGGGCGAGGAGTGGATGGTTTGCAGCGGCCGCTGGTAGCAGTGGGTGGAGGTCAGTGGATGTGACATGATGGAGGTCAGGGGTAACGGATGGAGATCAGTGTCTGGTGGTGGATGGAGGTCAATGGTTGGGAATGGATGAGATGATGGAGGTTGGGGATTGATGAATAGAGACTGCCGTGATTTATTGTCACTGAGCCGCATTGACGGAGCGGGACAGAAGGGACACTTGTGCGGGCGTCAGGTTTGCTCTGGGAATAGCCTACTTATTGTGTAGAGCCTGATTTAGAATTAATGAGGCCAGTTTTCAGGGTTTTGTTGTCCCATGGTGTCTGCTCCTCAGTGCTGCAGACTTTGTGAGGGACGCCTTTTGGCCAGCGAGAGGATCGGCTGTTTATCACAGCGTCATCACGGCTGTGTGTGAAGTGTGTGTCGCCTCAGGCAGCTGGTCTACACTTAGCACCGCTGATTAACATTTAAGTAGGACTCCATCATCGAGCAGGAAGGTTTGCTGTTAAATTTGGTGAGCGTTTCCCAAGAGAAAAACCTGGTTTTGACTGGTTTTAACCCTCCAGGTGTCTCCACACCAACCCTCCAGCACAGCCGCTAACAGTCCTCCTGAGGGGCTTCCAGAGTTTTTAGGTTTGATTTAAACTTTGTTTCTGAGACATGGTTTGGACTGTCTCACGTCTAAAATACTTGATTTTCTTGTCTCTCACTGAATGTGTTTTTCAGCCCTCCAGGCAACCATTGACTTCCTTTCATTTCTGGGAAATATCAAGATCAATTTGCAGATGTTTGAAATTTGGCTGAGGTGTCGGTCCTCATCTCTCACGTCGACAGCATCTCTGCACAGACTTGTTCCTTCTGCTTCCGTCGAAAATGTTCAGCACTATCATAAAATATACAGCGTGAGTTTTGCCGGCAGTGAAAAGAAACATGGAGGACAATGGGTATGGTCCTCTGAATTATTACTGCAGGAGCAGGAAGAGCTGCAGACAGCAGGTGTCTAACAGGAGAATCAGAGTGGGTGAAGCGTGCAGATCTGGGCCTCCTCCAGCAGACGGAGCGGATTCTTCCTACACGGCCTGCAAAGTAAACTGCTGCTGCACTAATTAGTAGGTTTCCGGTCGCGCTCGATATAAAATGAACACGCTGCCAGCAGCCTGCTGCACAGCATCAGACTCCAGCTCTGACTAAAGCAGCATGAGTGAAGACAAAAAGTGATGAGCACTCCACAGTCCGCTGCATCACAGAGAGGAAGAGCTCAGGATCGGCTGAAGGGATGAACACAGTCTGTATCCACACACGGTTCACATATTGATGAGACCTTGCCCTCCACTTTACAGCTCACTCTTATTATTCCACTGAGCTGCATTAGCAGATTGGTTCTGCGCTCTATATCTCCGCTCAGTGCGATGACAAGCGACAGTTCGCTGTCAGGAGGAGAGGACGCCGCTGCTCCTATTCTCACCCCTGCTGTCAGGGCTCCACGTGGATGATTTGTCACCACCGGTGTCTGTTTACAGGCTTCATTACTGCCGGTTCAAGCTGTGGCTGCGAGGGGACGGTACCAGGATCCAGACCTCTCCGCTCGGTGCGACACTGCCTAACAGGTCGGCCTGTTCAAAGCTTTACTTCCAAACGTCTCGCTGAGCATGAAGCCCTCACAGCTGTTCTGACCCCGGTCTGCCTCACATCTCCTCGTATATTCAGCCATGGCCGGCCTCAGAGCGGCCCGTGGGAGGGTCTGCTGTCATCTTTTCAAATGATTCTTGGGCCAAGCAGAGATTTTGACCCTGAAGCAGAAGGAAAGCTCATGAGGTTTTTCTTTTCTTTTTTACAGCTGTAAATCAGAGGGACAGTTACAGGAGACACCACGGTCACTCGGCTCTGACACCGTCCTGACTGAACACTGGCTGTGATAAACACCGAGAGACCAGCCAGTGTTCTATTAGCTGCAGCAGCAGCAGCAGTGTAAAGCAGACGTGGCAGCAGATCAGGACCAAACACAAAACCAGAATCCAAAGTGGTCTCTGTTCCTGTGCCGTCGTCATCCTGCCTGAAGCCAACGGGACAAAATGGTTTTCTGCAGCACCAACTGAACACATGAAGGTTCCTGTGAGCAGAGCTGTGCTGGGCGTGCAGCAGCAGGTAACGCTGTCAGTCTGCTGCTGCTGTGGGTTTATCTGAGCTCTGTCGCTCAAACAGCTGCTGGAAACCAGTTTGAGGAGAGCAGGGACACTGATTAAAACCAGTTCAACAAAGAGCTAAAAGAAGGTAAAATGTAAAAAATCCATTCATATATAATAAAAATCTGTTTTTTGGTTCAAGTCTTGTTTCCCTGCAGATTCAAACTGGTTTTGTTTCAGGACACACTGGGACAAATCCAGCACCGTGCAGGGACGCCTCCTACCTGTCCCACACAAACTGGCCTCCTGGTGGTTCGCTGTAAGACGACTCCTGCTCTGTTCTCGCCGACCACTCCTGAACCGGAGAGGGGCTTTGAGATGGGCCTCCTGATGGATGGGCTGCAGCCTGCCGGCGCTCTGCAGAGTTATGGCTGCATGGCTTCATGTCCTGTATAGTAATCCATTTGTGGGACACTGCATCATTCTTCTGACAGCTGAATTAGGGTTCGCTGTGATTGCTCACCTTAGTTTATGGCACAAAGGCTCGCAACATCAAAGCCCGTGCAGAGGACGGAGACATTTTTCTAATAAGAACCTTGTGTGTGATGTCATATGACGGGCTCGTACATGTGACACAGAGCGCTCAGACTGTCAGCCATGATTCTCAGGTCGTAACAATGAACGAGCTCAGGGCGCCGAGAAGCCTCATTTCATCAGTGACAAATCAAATTATTGGTTCATCTTATTACAACAAAGACAGAGTCTCACTTAAAGGAGTCAAATCCACAGAAAAGACGAGAGGCAGCGATGGACGGACGCCGCTGACCACAGTCAGTGAGTCACTGCTGCTCCTTCATTACCGTCTGACGTCCCACATCCAGCATCCTGAAGCTAAACAGTCCACAGAGACGTCAGTCCTGTGTGACGAACACTTCCTGTGAGCAGCTGAGCTTTTAGAAGAATGAAAGTGTGTGTGAGCTGTTTTTTAAGATGAGCCTTTTCAGTAGGAACCAGTGGACTTTGGGCTGAGAGCCACAGTTTCCAGTGATTGTTGTTGGTTTTGGCCTTTATTGAACAAGATCACAGCATTTTTCCTTTATGTCCTGTGGTTTGTAATTAAAACACCTGTAACTGATATTTTTATCAGAATGACAAGAAGGAAACAACGTGAAGCGGCCGCTCGACGTGATGAACACCACAGCCTGAGCAGCTCTCCTCAGCATCACGCTGCTCCGACTGAACCTTTAAAGAGCTAAAGAGGCAGAGGCTTCCCTCAGGGTGTGGAGACCAAACACAGGGCAAACACTTTAACAGACAAGGTGGAAGATTTTCCACCTAAACCAGCAGTAGCCTGATCCTGGTGGGACCTGTTGTCGGCCCAGAGCTGAGACAGCTGAGACCATCGAACATGTCGTGTCTGGTATTGTTCCTGGGAATTTGGGGATTTTAGCTTCAATCAGGGTAATTTCAGACAAACATAAATAGATTTTAATCACCTGCAGCAGATGACAGTGGACTTATTATCTTTAACAATGGAGATAATCACAGCAAACATATGAAACGCTTTGAAGAGGCGACGATGAACGAGCTCCGTCCTTCCTGAACAGTCGGTCATCTGTCGGCGTCTCAGACGCCTGCGGGGTCACGACATCATCAAAACATCATACAGTCGTTTTTCACATGTTTCTGTGGAATAACAAACCTGATGGAGGAGAAATGAATTTATTGTTGGAGACATTTTTCTAATCAACATCAGTCACACATTAGAAAAATAATGCGTATTAATTCAGCTTCACATGGAACATGTGGTCAAACACAACACCTGGTCTGAAGGATGGACAGTAGAAAAACTAACAGCCTCTTTCAAAGGTCGAACACTTAAATATCACAGTCCACGTCACGCTTTCCCTCCTCCCTCTGTCTGTTTGGATTTCTTCTTCTTCTTCTTCTTCTTGGCAGCCTTGCTCTCGGACTTGCTCTTCTTGGCCGGGCTGGGCTGAGCGGCGGCGGCGGCGGCGGCCGGTCGCTTCCGTTTTGTTTTCTTGTCATGTTTCTTTTTGGCTTGTCCTTCGTCTGCTGCCGGCTTGTCCGCAGAGGTCGAGCTGTCTCCCGCCGCCTCTAAAACAGGATTCAGGCGCTTTTTACGCTTCTTGGTTTCTGGGAGAAAACCTTTCTTCTTCTGGGGAACTTTCTGTTCCTGCTTGTCAGCCTTCGTCTTTTCCACTTTGGGCTTCCTGTGAGCGTGAAGATGAAAGCAAAGTCAACAGAAGGGCTTCAGCACACTGAAGGAGACACCCGGTCAGACACGCGGGGGGGGAGTCCTGCGTCAGTCTGAACCGATCGATCAGCCGTCATTCAGTCACTCATTATCAGTTCGTCAGAAATAAGGAGGAACGTTTACTTTTCATTTTGTTGAAGTCATAATCTCTCAGAACGTCTGTGCTGTCGTTCATCACATCCTGACAAACTGCTGCAGGTTTCTGATGTTCATGCAAACACTCACGTGACTCCAAACAGCTTCATCACGGCCCAGTAGGTGTCCTCCAGCTTGCCGGTCTTATTGAACGTGAGGACGCTGGACAGGGTCTGCAGGACCTCCTGAAGGGGCTCCAGGTCCACGGACAGCTTCTACACAGTGCAGGCAGGAGAGGCAGAGACCTGAGTCTGGACTGAATCCACATCGGCCCGGTTCATGATTTCACCCGTCCCTCAACGGTCCACCTACCTGCTGCTGGACGTGTTTGACCAGGAACTGAGCGAGCTCCAGGCTCTTCACCACCTTCTCCTTCACCACCTTGCTGTCAGTCTGAGCGACCTGCTGGAGACTCTGAGAGAAGACGACAGTCAGACCACCGTCACATGCAGGAGTGACGACGTCTGCGACGGCCGACGCTCGACCGCGGACAGAAGTCTTTTAATGAGAAGCCTGAAGAGTTTTCTAGAACTAGATTTGGACGTTTTCTGCAGCCGGCGACACTTTAAGTCCTCGTATCTGCGTCCAGACGCAGCAGACAAACATTGGCTGAACGTGTCTCACACTCGTGTTTAACGTGCAGTTTGACAGCTAAAACTTCTTCTATGAAGACGTGTTTTAGATCATTTCTGCTGTCTTGACTGTTCTGTGACTTATCTTCTCGCTCTCTGTTCTCCTGAATGGACGCTGAGGAACAGTGTCCACCGGCTGCAGACAGTCAGTCCATTAATCCTCGTCCTCTGTAGCTCAGTTACACGCGAGCTGCCGTGACCAGCAGCTCTCACAGACACGGCGTTTCTGGCTCTCCTTCGCTTCGTTTCTTCTTCTCAAACACGAATCGACTAAAACCAGATTCAACAAGCGTCTCTCAGGAGACACGTCAAGGTGAAGACAGTCTGTCCTCGTCTCATCAGAGGTTGCAATGTCCTCTCCTGATGATTTCACAGTGATTCAGCAGCTTTACATCAACATTTCAGTCATTTTCTTTATTACGAGTAACAAAGCAGGACGGAGGAGGACGAGCACGACGCTGCGTCTTATTAAGGACAATCTTTTGGCAGCAGGAGTTAAAAGAAGTCCTGCTGAGGAGTTATGTTGTTTGGCAGCTGCGTTTTTGTCTGGGGGGAGGAAGACGAGGCGACGCAGAGCGGTGATGAAGAATTACAGGAGCGGTAAGCGTCTTTACCCTCAGCTGTCCTGAAGAGGACGGCGAGCGCCTCCAGTCGTCGTTCATCAGCAGCGGTTTCAGGACAAATTCATTAAAATCTGCACGAGCTTAAAGGACGCTGGCGGGTGAACGGTTACAGCCTCACGCACACAAACGACCTACAGGCTCTCTTTTGTAGCTCGGTTTTTGGTCTCCACCGCCAAACATCTGCTCTTTAGCGGCTAAACGCCGCACTATGTCTGTCTGCTGACGGCCTGTGTGGACGCAGCGCTCGCCATGTGTGAACCGGTGATGTCGACCTACCGCCGTCAGCTGACCCGCGACCTTCCCGCAGAGCTCCGCCCACGGAGCGCCGCTCAGCAGCTGCTGCACCTCCCGGCTCTGCATCGCCCGCAGCACCAGCACACACGCCTGGCCCTGAACACACACACACACACACACACACACACACACACACACACACACACAAAAAAAACAGTGTCCATCGACAGGAAGTCCACAAAAACATCTGATGAATTCACATTAAATGTTCAACCTCAAGTGAAAAAGGAGCCCTTCACTCAGAGTTTAAAGGTCTGGATATGAAGATTAAAACTCCTGCAGCAGCAGTGAGATCAAATCTTTGAGTCTCCTCCAAAAACAGACTTCAGTGTGTCCAAAGACGATCTCGAGTCTTTTGTCCTGCTTTTTTTTCTGCCTGCGGAGCCTCTGCGTTCACGTGGAATCAGTTCTCAGATACTGTGATCTCAAGCTTTCTCTGCAGCAGAAAAGGGTGGAGCATCTTTACCTGTTGGTGGACTCTGACTCCAGATGTGACGTGCTGCACGGCTGCATCCAACAGCTCCACACATAAAACCTGGACGTGAAACACAGGAAGCGTTAGCGACTGGCGGCCGAGGCGGCGGCGGCGGCGGCGGCCTGGACTGACATGTGACGTGCGGCTGAACTCACGGGGAATCTGTTGAACAGGTCTGAGAACATCTGAGTGCTCAGAGGACTCTTCCTCCTGCTCATGAAGGAGCTCAGAGCCTCCCTGAAGATGGAGGAGACCCGACCCACGTCCACGCTGCCCATGAACCTCAGCTGCACACAGACGGACGACAGGACGTCAGGATGAGATGCTCCACAACGTTAATGCAGGAAAGAAAACCAGTGATGGCTGCATTCCATTTAGCTGCTGAGGCTGTTCATGCTTGAATAAAGTGCATTAGTGACACGGTTTCCTACTGAGGAACTAAATTCACCTCCACTGTATTTGTGTGGAGACAGAAACCTCCAAACCTGGACTGAAGGAACCAGAACTGTGTGGACTGAAACCACTTCAGAGGCTTTAAGACGTCTCGTTCACCTTCTCTCTTTGGTCCAGACTGAAATATCTCAGACGTTCACCATGAAGGAAATCTGAGTTGTCCTCTAGCGCCACCATGAGGCCTGACATGTTTTAACTACTGGATGGACAAAATATCTGGTGCAGACGTTCATGTCCCCCTCAGGATGAACTCCAACACTAACGATGGTTAAAGTGTCCATCTGGCGCCACCATCAGGTCAGAATGTGAATGTGTCCATTAACACTCAACCTCAGCTGTTAACGAGCTAACGAGCAAAAGTTAGCATGCTAACACGCTAAACTACGATGGTTAACAAGGTAAACAATAAATCTATGAAACAGCTGTACTATCACTGATGTCACACTGACTCCAGACAGACAAACAGACAAATTAAAGAACTACAGACACAGCTGAAGGAGGACAGAAGAAACCTGCAAACCTTCTTAAACCTCTGAAAGGCAGCAGCCTTCAACAAGAATCAAATGAATCTACGTCTGAGATAAACGCTGGACTGTTGGACTCTGATCTAACTAATCTGTCGTTCTTTTCTTGGTTAATTGTTCCTATAAAATGTTGATGTCCCAGAGGCCAAAGTGACATCTGCAAACAGCCACAGAGGACAAAGAAAACCAGAAAATCTTCCCATTAAAGAAGCTGGAAACACAAATGATCACAGTGATGATCAAAAAAACAATAAATGTGTGTGAGACAGACGCTGCGCTGAAAGGGGGCCAAGTTATCCAGGACTGACCCACTTTCTGACCCAGTAAAACACTGGGACAGACCTGGAATTTATCTGGTGCAGAGCTGCACACAGTTTGGGATGGAAACACTGGACGCCACGAAAACATGGAGGAGATCTGACCTGCGTGCTTTGTTCTCAATAAAGTCACAGAAAAGCTTCTTTAAGTTAAATCATCTGAGGCAGCAGCAGTGTGAGCAGGTGTCACATGATCGGCGTGGAAACATACGTCGGGTGGTGCGGCTCCGTCAGCTGTCGGCTCCTCTTTGCTCCCTGCAGCCGGAGCTCCTCGCAGCACTTTGACCACGTACAGCGACGCACTGCGGGAGGACAAACACCTGAGGTCAGTTTCCGCTCAGCTGACTCAATCACCGCCATTCAGCCGCACTTCCTGTCCGAACCAGTTATGAGTTCAGTCCTCAAACAGGAAGCTGTACCTGAAGTAGTAGAGGCAGACTGAGGAGTCGGACAGCTTCTGGCTCTCCGTCATCAGTTTGTCCAGCAGGTCGTGGAGCTCCCCCTGTCTGTCACCCACAGTCCTGCAGTAGACCTTAGACCTGCACAGCTGGTTCCTGAGAAAGCACACAGACAGGAAACAGAGGGGGTCACTCAGAGAGTCCACAACATCCAATCAAAGACCAGAGCTGAGTCTGACAGGAAAACACACAAAGTCACATGACCGGAGCCCTCAACACTGAGCAAAGCTTCTACGTCTGCTGCCCCAAACCGCGAGGAAACGTCCCGGAGGCAGCGAGAGGTGACCAAAGCCTCGACAGCAGCTCGGGATGTGGACGTGGACAGAGGGACAGACACATGCGTTACCTGAAGATGTCTGCGGCTCGCCGCAGGAAGTCCTGCTCCTGCTGGTTGCTGTCGGAGCTCATTCCTCTGTCGATGATGGTGAGCAGAGGCTCCACCAAACCCAGAACGAGAGGACTGCCGGCCTGCCGGGCCACGAAAACCTCCACCAGGTCCAACACCTGCAAGACGAGGACAAGATGGTGAGTGTATGAGCGCCACCTCTGATGGAGCTAGGCTAGCAGTTTCCCTCTGCTTCTGGGCTTTGTGCTAAGCTAAGCTAAACACAGACGAAGATGAGGCTGATATAACAGATCCTTTATTTGTTTTACTCCTATTTATTTCACAGCAGACGGAGGAAAACGTACCTTGATCTTAAATTCTCGGATGAGCGTCTTCTCCTTCTGCAGCTTCGTCTTTTCATCCTTCTTGGCCTGCGTCTTCTTCTTCTGCTCTGAGAACAGCGCCGCCATGCCTTTATCCAGCTTCATCATGGCCTCATCATCCAGGTCTTCATCACTGCCGTCCTCCTCTGTGGCCTGAATACAAGCAGAGGCCTTGAGCACAGCGTAACACTGCGTCTCAGCTGAGCGCTGTGGCTGAACTGGGATCAGCCACAGCGCTTCGTTTAAGTTTATCTGCAGCTTCTCTGAGCAAGAGACCTGATGAAATGAGTCCAGCAGTGCTGTCACATCAATCAACAACAGAGAAGCTGGAGATTAAACATGTAAACATTAAATAAGTGTGAAGACTTGAGTACTACAGAATCATTGTGTGAATAAACAGCAGCCATGTTGACCCCGTGCGCCGTCGTACTTTAGCATGTTAGCATGCTAACACAGAAACACACCACGAAGGCCTGAAGACCCACCAGAGCGTTCTGCTGCTGCAGCACCTTCATCAGCTCCAAACGGAAATTCTGGTCCACTTCCTCCTCCTCCTCCAGCTCCTCCTCTTCCTCCTCCATTGGTTCATCATCGTCATCATCTTCATCCTCGTCCTCATCGTCCTCATCGTCATCGTCTGATCCGTCAGACTCGGCCTCCTGATTTCAGTTGAATCAGAGTGTCAGCAGAGACGCTCTTAAAGGGACGAACCGTGATGAAGATGAAGATACTGACAACGCAGGATAAGCTGTGAGTGAGAGAAGAGCTGACCTCCATCTCCTCATCGTGCTCCTCGTCATCCTCCTCCGGGGTCTTCTGGGTCTTGCCGTCGTCAGTCACGACCACGGCTCCGTCCTCCCCGTCGTCCCTCTCTGGGTCCAGGACCTGCACAGAGCAGAGACACCGTCCTGACAACCACCTCCGAAGCTTCCAGCTCAGCTTCAGCACAACGACAGATCCCTGAAGCTGGAGCTGAGAGCTTCGGTCCATCGGACTGACGCGAGCGTCTCTGACCTCGGAGTGAAGGATGACACTCGTACAGATCCAACTGAGCTCGGCCGCGTTACTTACGTCTAAGATGGCGGTGAGGGCCGCGGCGGTCACATGAGGGCAGATGGAGGAGAAGACGGTCTTGCAGACCTGTCTGATGTGTCTGCTCGGCTGCGACAGCAGGGACAACAAGATGTCCACCATCACCTCCACCCACTCCGGCTCCTCCTCCTGGTCTGCGGCTGCACCGAGGACAAAAAAACAGCACCATGTTTACGACTTCCTGTCACGTTATAACGTCCACCATGTTAGCGGGCAGAGCCGGAGCAACTTCTTCACTCATTACGTCTGATCTTCGCTCTCTTTTAGCTGTTTCTGGTCTCCAGCAGCTCCTGAGGGAAACATCAGCCTCTTTAGCTGCTAAATGCTCCACGAAACAGGGAATCTGGAGGCTGTAAAACCAAAACAATGAGCTGAAAGATGCTAAAAGGCTCTGAGGAGTCAGGCGGGTTTGTCAGAGCGAGCGCCCGCTCTCACATTAAACTACTGATGAGTGCAGCTTGTGAGGTGACACTGAGGCATCATCATCCTCATCATCCTCATCCTCCTCTGAACGAGGCCTCACCTTGTTTCTTCTTCTTCTTCTTGGTCTTCTTCTCCTGAGCTTTGTCCACACAGCTCTGCAGGTCCTTCATGGTGTCCAGCAGCTCTTCTGGAGCCTTCAGGAGAAAAGAGTTCAGCCTCAGTGATCTTCAGTTTGCACATTAAACTTCAGAACAGACACATCGAGGCTGCAATGATCCAACAGCTCTGCTGCTTCCCGGCTCCGCTGGATGAATCTACCTTGAAGAAGTGCATGCCGACCAACAGGAAGAGCTGCTGGAACGCCGTATTCTCTGCCGTCGGGCCTTTCTTGGCCTTCTTCAGCAGATTTGCCACCGACTCGATCATGCTGGAGGACACACAAACACACGTTAGTCCTGTGTGAACGGGAGCAGAGTCTGTGTTCAGGGAAATCTGAACGTCCAACATGAAACCTCGGAACAAAATGCTGGTACAGCTGTTTGAATGACCCAGAGGACATCCTGTTGTCCTACCTGTCCCAGGCCTGTCTCTGCTCGGGGCTGAAGGGCCGGCTGGTCTGGACATGTTTCGGCTGGTTAAGCAGGACATGGGCGTACTGGACCAGGTGGTAGATCCACATGGTGCCGTCGGCCATCACGCCCAGCGCCCGCTTTTGGTTGACGGCGCCGCCTTCGGCCGCGTCCTCGCTCTGAGGCAGATGGTGCAAAGACAGGAGGAGTCTGGAGGGAGGACAGACAGACAGTGAGGCTTGGACGAAACAAGACAAGATTTGTTTTCCTTTGCAGCGCAGAAGATGAGAAGAGTTTGGCTTTAGACTGAAATCTGGGGCGGCTGTTCAGATCAGCGTCAGAGCTGAACGCAGATCAAACTCAGTCTGCTGCTCGTCTCCTCAATAACATCATCAAACGTCCATACGTTGGACTGAGTCACTGTTTGACCCACGTCAGGTGAGATATTTGTCGCTTTAGAAATCAAACAAACAAAATGTGGCGTGAAAGATGCTGAAGTGCTTTCAGTGTGAGCTAAGCGTTGCTGTAGCTTCCCACAGCTGCAGCTGGAATCCAGACGAGCCTCCGTCAAAGGCTGAGAGGAACGAACTGGAGGGGCTGTAACCAGGAGAACAAGCTTTCCTCTCTCACCCGAAGAAAGAGTTGACGAGCACTCCTCTGGTTTTATCATCCAGGGGGACGGACAGCGTCCCCCCCGTCTCTGAGATGTCGGCTGAGGCCTTCTTGGCGCTGAAGAAAGCGTGGAAGAAGACAAACCTGGAACAGAAACACACCGGCTGATGGCCTCGTCCTCATCGAACACTGACACTCTGACGTCACTCGGCTTCACGCAGGTCTCACCTGGCCACATCCATGATGAGGTCCTCCTGCCGCTTCACCTGGTGGTTATCAACGATCGAGGAGAGCCGAGCAATGATCCACTTCCTCAGGCGGAACACAGAGTTCTCCTTCCTGAGAAAAGACAATCGAGTTCATCCAGAGCAGAAAGAGCCCAGCTGGGACAGACGCTGCTGAACAGGCGTGACACTCACTGTTCCCGTCCTTCCTGATTGTGCTTCTGCTTGCGAGTGCTGAAGTCCAGCAGCTTGTCCAGCTGAGGCTGCAGGAACGTCGTCTTCAGCCAGTCCACGTAGCGCTGCAGCGCCGCGGGCTGGAGGTGCTGCACCACCCTCCACACCGACGGCACCACGGGGTAGCCCTGGTTGGTCAGCGAGGAGAAGCCCACCATCACTGCCAGCTGTTTGTCGGGGTCCTGGCAGCCCTGCAGGAAGTCCGACACGTAGGCGTCCATCTCTGGGGCCAGTTTGAAGCGGTCTGGTTTCTGGGAGAGAAATGAAGCACGAGCTTCTTCAGATTAGTCACAAATCAATGAGCATCAATGGTTTAAACAGAGTTCAGGTTCAGTAAAAACTAATAACAATAGCACAGAAACAGAATGTTTTTCTAACAGCATGTCTAGAACAGAACAGAAAACGAAGCCTGTCTTCACTGTGGACCGGACGAGACCACTGACCTGAGCGGACACCACGTGCTCGCCGTAGTGCATCATCACCTCTCCAGACAACACGTCCTTCAGCTGGGCTGCAGACAGGAGAGGCAGGGCGCTGCCCAGCAGACGGAAGCTCAGGTAACTGCACACAAGCAGAACAGCAGCAGGGCAGAACGTTAGCAGAACGTTAGCAGACCGTTAGCAGACCGTTAGCAGAACGCTAGCAGAACGTTAGCAGAACGTCCTTCGCTGGATGGACGACTGCACGATATGTGATACACAGACATGATGAATCAAAGGCCAGACATGAAGAGAAGAGAGGGACCGATACAGAAGTGCAGCTGAGCATCTGTGGAGAATAAATCAGGCTGCAGCACTGAAACCTGGAGGCAGACACCAACACGACATCACCTTCTACAGTCGACTGTATGAGGGTGAATGTTTCTAGAACTCGCTCATTTAGATTATACTCAGTGTCTGTTGTCGCTGTCACTGCTGCTGCGTGACGAGAAGGAGCTGCTTTTGACCGTATGCACGGCTTCAACGGGTTTGCCATGCAGCTGAGGTAAACAAAGGGCTAGCTTTGCCCTCAGCTCTGGCTCTTAGGATCAATGCCGCTCAGGCCCCTGAGGCCCCTGCTGCACTCCCCCTGTGAAGGTCTTCCTCCCTGTGAGGACTCACTGCGTCGGCCCCGGATGCTCCTTTAACATGCCGTTGATGATTGCGTTATTCCAGAAGAGCTGAAAGCTGTCCTCCTTCAGAGAGAGCTTCAGGAGGTCCAGGACCACCGCTGGGAGGACTCGCTCCTTCCTCACCGAGAGGGCCGCCATCTTCATCACCTCGGTCAACCTGCAAAACATCACATGTGGTTAGCAGATAGATGAAGAGCAGCTAACATTAGCTAACCAGCACGATGTGATTGAGGAAATGGATGTGTGTGTGTGTGTGTGTGTGTGTGTGTGTGCTCGTACTTGGGGATGTTGTCAGCGTTGATGATGGTCGAGGAGCCCAGCAGCTTCTTGAGTTTCTTGGGTTTGAGCGTTTGTGGGAAGCGCTGCAGCGCCACCAGCAGCAGCTGCAGCTGCTCCGGAGTCCTGAAGGCTGATGCCAGGTCAGTCTGCAGGGCGCTCAGCAGCACCTCCTCGAACACCTCCTCTGGGATCTGACGGACACGACAAACACGGCGCTTATAGAAGATAAAGTTCGACGTCTTTGTGCTTTACAGATGTGCTGCAGGTGTGCGATTAAAGGTGTGACTGAGCTGCAGCGTCACCTCCGTCAGGATGTCCATCATGGTCTTGGTGGGCAGATCCTTCAGGTGCTGCCTGTGCTGGCTGAGGCTCTGCAGGAGCTGCACACATCCCAACACCACCTGTGGCTCCTGAAGGGACACGAGACAGGGACAGACGTGAGACACTCGCATCCCCCGTCGTTGCTATGCTGTAAGAGCGGAGAATGGTTTTCAGACTTACTTTGGAGAGGCGGCTGGACTGATGAAGGGCGAGGACGCCGAACAGGTTTCCAAACAAAGCGTTTCTGAGCAGCTTCTGAAAAACAGGAGACGTCGACACTGACGGACGTCCTTCATGACGCTCCAGAGCTGACGGGAAAATGTAAAACGCTCACCTTCTTCAACGCCTGCAGCTTGTGCTTGTCTTTGATTCTGTTGAGGACATTCTGCAGAGAGACGTCTTCAAAGGAGCTCAAGACCTGAGAGACAAGAACTGGTGTCACGCTGAAGACAACACTCCACACAAAGTATGAAAGCTCGTCCCGTGTGATAAGACACGAGGACATCTGAGACGCATCCTGGAAGCTGTTGTTATCATCACGTCTCGTTATCTGATGAAGACGTGGAGACGTGGTTGGAAGCTCTGGAAAAGCGTCTCAGTGGACCTCTGAGTCTCACACACACATTCGAGATAAAAATCAATCCCAGCCGTCCTCAAGTGGACTTCTGTCCCCATGAGGCTGAACTGGTCCCGGTGGTGTGTCCACTCACCTGTCCCAGAGCCAGACTGAATCCAGGTCTGGCAGCCTCCCGGGTGTGACCGAGTCCGTCCACCAGTCTTTTGAAGGTGTACTCCAGCTCATCTGCCTGCAGTACACACAGCGAGTACACGGCGTGATGCACAGCTACTGTGTACTGTGTACTGTGTACTGTACTGTACTGTGTACTGTGTACTGTGTACTGTGTACTGTACGGTACTGTACTGCATCGCTTCATGACAGAGTCTGAAGTAAAACTACAGTTCTCACTTCAGTTAGAGTACAAAACAACTTCACCGTCATCAATCAGCATATTGTACTGCACTCTAGTACAGATTTAAGGTATTTCTACTTCACTGTAGTATTTCCATTTACTGCTACTGTCTCAGACTGATTGTAAAATGTGATGCAGATACAGATTAAAGTAAAAATGAGCTCAAGCAGAAACATGACTGAAGTCACCGACGTGATTTACATTAAACACAGTATTTATTTACTTACTTCAGTTTACATTTACTTCAGGACAAGTACTCCGAATACTACCATCCTAAAGTTCTCCAAATACTACCATCCTAAAGTACTCCAGATACCAGTGACAGCGGTCTGTCTGTCTGTCTGTCTGTCCCACCTTGTTGCTGGTCTTCAGGTACTGGATCAGGTCTTCTATCGCCTTCAGCCGGACGTCCTGATCCGGTTTCGCTAAGTCCCAGAAGAAGTCGAGGAAGACGCGGTTCTGCTGCAGGACTCCGGCCGTCCGGACCGGCACGGCCGCCTTCGCTGAGACCTCCACCATGTTTACAGACCTCTGCTGCCAGAGCTGCGGTCCATGCTGGAGAAACACGTGCCGCGCTGCGCGCGACTACTTCCGGGTCAACACTTCCGCTTTTTTTTTTAACCACCGCAAAACTTTATTAACAAATCACGATGATCGGAATCAGAATCAGTTCCTTTATTGAAGCTGTTTGTTTCTATAATCCTGTGTTCTCTGTGAATATCATTTTCTTCGTTATTCCTCCCTTTAGTGCTGCTTCTAAACACTTTCATTGTTTTTATTTCTATTTATGTATTTTATTCATACATGTTGTGTCTGCAGCGTGCAGATAGAGCCGCGTCTCATCGTGCGATCCTGTATCTTATGAAGACGATGAAGGTGGACCTCCAACCTTCCAGAAACCATCAAAGGATCCAAACAGACGTCTTCCATCAACTGAAAACGACTGCAGATGTTCGATGTTGGTGTGACGTTCGTGCTGCAGATGTGGATGAACTTTAATGACCTCATGGCTTTTTTTTATCGTGCCACCTTCAGGACAGACTCACACCTTTAAACCCACGCCGGTCAGGAGAGGTCATGCAGCCGTTCATTTCATCCAGTCATCGTCCGGTGACGTCATCGATCACCCTGAAGCCTCATCAGTGCACGTTCACTTCTGGACTTTTTAACGGTCACATGAGGAGTTCAGACTTAAATGTTCCCTTCAGACGGTTTTAAGACACAAAGAAACTGCTGACTTAACTTTTGTCTGACAAAGTTTAATCTTGTTAAAAACTCTCAGAGTTACAGCGACTCCTTCTCTCAGTGAAACCCAGAAACCAGCAGAGCGCTCAGATCTGAGGGCTCCAGCGTTCCATCACACTGGTGTCTTTCCAGGCCACGACTGGTTTCCAGTGATAAAGTCAGATTTCAGGAGGGCAGAGAAACTTTCAGCCTGCAGCAGACGAACGTGAAAACAGCCTCCGGGTGTCAAACATCATCCTGCACAGCGAAGCTCCAGCTGAAGCCGCAGCAAACAGAACGCTTGTGACTGGAGGGACACTGTGACGGACAGCTGCAGGAGACAAACATAAAATCACAGCAGAGTTCACTCGAAACGTCACAGGACACGAAGCAGGAAAAAAACATCTGGTCTTTGCATAAAAAGATTCTTTATTAAAACGGCATGCACGTTCGATCACTCCCTGAACGGGTTCGGAGGCGGACGAGGAGCTGAGGTGAAAAAGACCAGCAGTCAGAGTCACAGTCGTCACGATCGGAGGTTTGCTGGCGCTCCTTCAGTTGGCGGGAGCGGCCAGCACAGTGTCCAGAGCGCTCTGAGCCTCTCTGATCTGCTGCTGCAGTCTCTGCTTCATGGCCTCGTTCTGGGCCTTCTTCAGCATGTCCTGCATGTCCCTGATGGCCGCCCGGTAGCCCGGGGCGTTGTGAAACACTCGGATGACCTTGTCGCCGCTGCACGCCAAGAAGCGCCCGTTAATGTCAAACCTAAGGTCGGTGATCTCGCCGCTGTGGACGCCGTGCAGCTCCTCCTCCAGCCGGCCGCTGGCCGTGTCGTACATGGTCACGTTACAGCCGTCGCTGATGGCCACCACCCGGCCGTCCGGAGACAGGGCCACCCGGCTGCCTTCAGAGGACGCACAGGGGACGGTCTTCAGGAGGTACGGGTCCTGCTGCTTCTTGTACTCCACATCCGTGTTCCACAGCTTCCACGTCCCGTCTTTGGAGACGGTCACCATTCTGAAGAATTAAAGGAGAAAACCAGATCAGAGTCACGCCGACGGTTATCAGACGAGAGACGCCGAGGACAGAGACTCTGTCAAAACAGCATCCAACCACAAACCAGTGAGTCATTGTGTGCTGGACAATTTTTGGTGGGGGGCAGTAACTTCCTGTCATCACTGTGAGGCTGCACATGAACCAGGAAAAACCAAAATAAACTGACTTTGGCGTTTATTGTGACCACTGACTGCAAATAAAGATGGACGACATGATGCGTCCCCAACAGTGAAACCAAAACACCCTGATCGCCCCCTGGTGGTGGGCTGCAGTATGGAAGAAACTAAAAAAATCAAAGCTCATCAAACACATTTTTCACAGATGATTTTAGTCATTTCAGGGTTTTTTTACTGATGTTTGTTCAAGAGCTCGTTTTTCTGATCAGTTTGTTTTTAATTGATTACGTAATGTTGTAAAAAGGGGGTGGGACACTATGATTGACAGCTGGTGATTTGAGTTATCAGACATGAGTAACATCATCCGTCGTCTGAACACTGATGGATTCGTTTCCAGTCAGAACAGCGTGAGCACAGAAACCTTCTTCACCTGTGAGAGTCGTTGGAAAAGGCGAAGGCGTGAACTCCTGCAGAGTGGCCCTTCAGGTCAAACGCTCGCGCCACCTCTCTGAACTCTCCTCCCTTCCCGAAGCAAACCTCCCACACCTTCACGTCCGGGGTGAAGCCGCACGACGCCACAAACCTGAGCGCAGAGACGGACACGCGACAGCACGCGGTCAGCAAAAAGTGTTCAAACCGTTCTCTGATCTCACACAGTGAGCAGCTTCTGAAGGCATGCTGGGTAAAAGTGGATCACATGACCCAAACATGGAAATCTAAATGAGGCCTTTAAAGAATCCACTGAAGAGGAAACCCGACAGCGTCTTAAAAAACGTCTGAGCTGAGTCTTTACATCTACTTTGATTCAATGCTGTGACACAGTAAGAAANAGGGTCTGCGCAAGTGGCATCAGGACGACACACCTGGAGTCTGGGCTGAAACGGACCAGTGTGGCGTGATCCAGCTCCACGTTGGCCCTCAGACACTTGTGATCCCGATCCAGGAAGTCTTTGGTGCTCCAGATCCGGACGGTGCGGTCGTCAGCGCATGACGCCAGGTACTTCCCATTACTGCTGAAATCGAGGCACGTCACTTCGCCACTGTGGCTCTGAAGAGTACAAGGACACAAATGAACAGGCTCAGAGGGCGGCTCTGGAGGAGCAGCCTCACCTGTGCCGTGGTTGGATTATACACCTGAGAGACTTTCCTCTGGGCCTCTGTGGTGTTTCTCATCTGTGTGTTTGTGTGTGTGTGTGTGTGCCAGTCTACCTTCAGCGAGGCTGCCAGCAGCTGATGGCTGAAAGTGTGTGAAGTCTTATCCTTCCGGCTGCGCTGCTTCTCCGGCTTCTGTTTCTTGGACGTGGGGCCCTTCACAGCGCTGCCTTCAGCTGAGGGACAACACACACACACACACACACACACACACACACACACACACACACACACACACACACACAGAGTATCTGATCTCAGGACAGTGCAGCACAGGCACGGCTCAAACAAGAATAACTAAACCTCAAGGATTCTGCACCAGTCAGTGTTGTCTCTGATGAGCTGGAAGCTCTGAGTTAATGAGATCCTCCACGTTTGGATCGTCTGCTCTTCTCTGCAGTGTGATAACATTAACAGACAAGAGTCCGCGTGTGTTTACATAATTAACAGGCCGCGGACGTTCAGAGAGCAGGCTTCCTATTGGTCCCAGTGTGTCATCAGCGGATTGGCCAAACGCATGAGAGTCGCTCAAAGTTGCTTTAGCTTCTTTTACTCGCGTCATAAATGAACACATGAACGAGCAGAGGGTTATTCACGTCAGACACGCCGCTGCGCTGCTCGTGCTCGTTATGAATGAAGAGCGTGGCCGTCCAACAGCTCAGAGACAGCGGGCAGAGCTGGTGACTCACCGGCCTCCCACACTCACCGCTGCGGCTACAGTGACGTTAGCTAGCGCGGCTCTTACCGGCAAACTCCGCCGCCTGTTCTATCTCCTCCCGTAACTCTTCTTTCCGTCTGCCAACCGCTAATGCGACCAGAATGACCAGTGCACCCAGTAACAAAGTCAAGGCGACCAGTGCGGCTAACGTTACCTCCATATCGAAAGATTTCTGCCACGTACTTTGCTCCGCTAACGTCTACAACTTATTACTGGGGCACTGCGCATGCGTCAAACTCTTCTTCAGGAGTTTTTCTTCTTCTTCTTCGATTTAATTGTTATGGCAAACAGACAGTCGCCTTTACGCGCCACCTCGTGGACTGGAGCTTAGCACCGAACAAAGAAGCAAACAAAATTATCTTATTTAACTGCTTCATATTTGGATGTGTGGAGAAGTGACCTCCAGCAAACTGTCAGAGCTAAATCTGAGGAGTCAGGACCTTAAAGACGGCGCTTCAGTGAACGAGTCAATGACTTTCTGTATTACATGATGCCTTCCCAAGAGAATTCCCTAATTCAGAAAATCACATCCGATCAAATATCATATAAATATAACTACCAAATATATCCTTCAAGCATTTTGTTTCTTGTATTTTCTGCATTTAGGACCATTAATTGAAATTGTCAAGTCGTTCTTACTACTCGGTTTGTGTAATGTGTGTGTATCTCAGGTGAGTTTTGATGGGCCAGTAAAATCAAACATCAGTTTATATTCAGTCTGTCCTGTCAGAACACGATTCTCATTATGGATTCATGTTTTTCAACCAAAACGTTTTCAGTTTTGTCACATATCAAACAAAGACATCAAATCCTTTCATCTGAGCGGCTGGACGCAGACAATATTTGGTATTTTTGCTCGAAATCAAAGCGGTTGCAGATGAATTTATCCATCAGATAATCCATTAATTAACTAACAGTTGCATGTTTAATATTAGTGTGCAGTACAATCTGTCTACAGTCAGCACGTAGCTGAGGAACAGCTAAACTGGAGAAAAACAGAAGAAGGAGACCTTGAAGGGTTGAATGTGCTCTTGTTGGAACATCTACGTCCAAAATTCAGTTTTTATTAATTCAAAGTTAACCATCAAAAACGGCATCAGATATCTGCTCACGTTTCACAAGAGGAGGTGATTACAGCTGAACAGGAATCATCTGGATAAAACCACTTTGACCGCTGACATCAGTGGACTCACTGACACGTTTCTCATGAGACACTATAAATATTCCTGCATCAGAGCGAGAAACACCAAGAGCTTTCAATCTGACAGATGCTAGTTTTAGTAAATGTGGTCTCATCTGTGGTAACTCAGATTTCAGATGTGGGGAAAACATGTCGCTGTGCAGATGTTTGAAATCTCACTACGTCCAAGAAACATCTGCACGAACAGCAGCTGAAGAATGAACAGGGATTCAGTGCCTGGAGGAAAGAGAGGTAGTCTGGCACAAACAAACACTCCTCAGGGTTTAAAGATGAGATAAACGTCACAGATTCTTTTCACAAGCATGAAGTTGAAGAATTGGCTTTGGTTGGTCAGCGCAGGTGGAGAGCGGCCGCTCGACCGCAGGCCGAGCCGCTCGCTCCATCGGTGTTGGCGGTCGCTGTGAAAAAAGGCCGTCCACAGGAGGACTCTGGGAATGCTTGCAATGAGTATGAAACAAGAACACAAGGGTCTGCACTGCCTACAGTGAGACGCCTTCAGGTGCAGGAACACATCATTCATTGACAGGGTCAGAGAGCCAATTAAAAAAATAATTTAAAAAGCGAACGTCTCATAACTTTACATTTACACTGCAGCGTTGTACCTCATCTGAAGCGACGGTGCACGTCACTCTGTCCAGACTCATTCAGATAACGTACTCCAATATTTGCTAACATACAAACCAGTGAGCACTTCACGTAAAAAAATAAAGGTTTGAGCCTCGGCGCCACGTCTCTGGCCGACTCAACTTTGTCCTTAAGACGAACCAATGGGAGTGTCCACATACTGTAAAGGAACGAGAACTTTGGATATGCTTTTGTTCAGAATCAAACTACTCGGCCGTCTTTTCCCTCTTCAAGTATTGTACACTGCTGTGGATTCTGCGTCCTTGCTGCTACGTCCTCTTTCTGGGTCACGTAGTCATCCAGGCAGCGTGAACTCGACGAGCTGGTGCTCTTTACGACTCCTCTGTGAACACCGTTAGGGGCCAGCGCGACCCACTGGAGGAGGGGAGGGAGGCGGAGGGCACGGCGGCGGCCTGTTTGGGGGATGTTGGGCTTAGAACAGAGCAATGTTAGCCAGATTAGCCGTAGCAGCTACAGCTGAAGTCCTCTGAAAAGCAGCGCTGCGGCAGGTTACTTCTTCCTGTTGTGCTGCCTCCGCGCCTGCAGCCTCTGCCGCGCTCCGGATGGCTTTGATCCGGCCCCGATGGAGAAGGAGGGAGTCGCTGGAGACCCTGATAATGAAGCACACAGGACGTGTTAGGAGGCGTCAGTGCTAAAGTTAAGTTCTGCAGAGTTGAGCATCGATGTTCTGTGGTTTGGACTTCAGTTCCAGTTTGAAAACAGCCTCATTCTACTGCAAACAGACTGTTTCCAGCTGGACAACCTTCCCAGCTGCTGCAGCTCCACATTTCCACCAGTGAA
This sequence comes from Chaetodon trifasciatus, assembly GCA_037975065.1. Lineage (NCBI taxonomy): Eukaryota > Metazoa > Chordata > Actinopteri > Chaetodontiformes > Chaetodontidae > Chaetodon > Chaetodon trifasciatus. The sequence continues at coordinate 6,647,354 of JBBMOE010000031.1, read as the reverse complement.
CCAGCAGGAAGTTTTGGTTAAAAACAGATTGCAGGAAACATGTTAGTGGAGCTCTTCTTTGATAAACTGCTCAGCTGGGTTCAGATATCAGTACAGCAGTAGACACCTACCAAAAGGAACAGTGCTGAAGCCTTGGACTGGAGTTCCAGGACTTCCAAAGGGAATCGGACCTGCGGCAGCAGCAGCACTCTGGCCGAAGGATGGGGTCGACGTTCCTGTAGAGAAAGGGTTTCATTATTTTCACGTTTCTAAGTCACTGCAGTTACCTTTCTTCAAATCAACAAGCTGCCTACTCACTGCACTGTCCTAACGGCCTTCATCAAGACCAGTTCACTGACTGCAGGTCAGCTTTCATACTGAAATCAGATGGACCCATCGTACAGAAAGCAGATCCACCGGGTCCAGGATCGATTCTGGATAAACAAAAAAACAGCACAGCTGTCCGAATTCTTACCAAAAGCTGGTTTGTCAGTAGCAGCAGCTCCAAAGTTGAAGCTTCCCATCTGCGGTGCGGGATTATTGGCAACCGGCGTTCCAAACCGGGGGCACGGCATAGCAGCGCCAAAGTTAAAGCCACTGGGTGCTGGCTGAGCAGGGGCGGGGGGGGCCTGCTGAGGAGCAGCACTGCCAAATGTGAAGGTGGATGAGGAGGAGCTCTGAGTCTGGGTGGCCGCACCAAAGTTCGGTGCCGCCGAGGGAGCGGTGGTGCCGCCGAAAGCAAAACCAGTGGAGCCACCTCCAAATGCTGGTTTTGCTGGGGTCCCGAAGGTGGATGCTGTGGTGGCAGCAGCTGACCCAAAAGGGAAAGGGGGTGGGGCGGCGTTAGAGGCAGGCGTGGATGAGGCTCCGCTGCCTCCAAAGGTGAATGGTTTTGGCGGCGGTGCAGCCGGGGAGCCAAAGGTTGACGGCGCCGCCGATGCTTGAAATGACGACTGTCCAAAGGTGAACGTGGACTGGGTGGTGGTGGCAGCAGTGGTGGAGGCGGTGCTGGCCATGGCAAAGCCTCCAAACGAAGCAGTGGTCGTGTTCTGGCCGGGCGCTGCCTGGCCAAACGTAAATACCTTCTGGTTAGCAGCTTGAGGGTCTGGCTGCGGGGCACCAAATGTGAAGCTGCTGTTGCTGGAGGCGGTGGTAGCTGCAGCCGGGGCCGTGGGGGCCACGGGGGCCGCTGCAGCTGCAGTCGTGGTGGTAGCAGTTCCAAACTGAAATGTGCTCCCTGTATTCGGGGCCTGCACCGGAGTCGAGCTGGTACTTGTCGTGGATGGTGTGGACCAGCTTCCAAAGAAGGACTTCACAGCAGGCTGGGCTGCGGGCTGCGCGGCGGCGATGGAGCCGGTGGAGGCTGTGCCAGTGGGGGTGTTGGTCATACCAGGAAAAACTGATGGAGCAACTGTAGTGCTGCTCGTTGATCCAAACACTGAGGACGTACTACTTGAAGAAACTGTGGCAGCTGGGTTGGTGGTGGTGGTGGTGGTCAGGGAAGGAGGCGTTCCAAAGCCAGCACCGACAGCGGCGTCTCCGAAGATGGGCTTGAAATTGGGGACAGAAGGTTTGCTCTCTGGGGTTGGTGTAGCTGAGGAGGTGGTGGTGGTGACGGCAAAGATGGGCTTGAACCCTGAAGCCAGCAGAGGGTTGGTGTTGCTGACTGACCCCGAGCTGCTGGCGGGAGCAGTAGCTGTGACCGGGTTAGAGGCTGAGGAAGCCGTGGAGGTGCTGATCTGGCTCACCAGTCCGAACAGGCCTGATCCTGCTACAGGCAGAGTGCTGCTGGACGCCTTGGAGACCTGACCCAGCACCTGAGTGAAGGCAGAGGGCTGCTCCAACCCAGCAGAGGAGGACTGAGGCTGGGAGGTGGGGGGGAGCTGTGGGGTCGCCGTGGTCGAAACTGTCAGTTTTAAGCCGCTGGGTTGAAGCGGTGTGGTTGATGCAGACGCTATGAGCCAATGAACAAAGACATGTCAGAATCAAAGAGGAAGATCGGGGAGAGAAAACAGCTTCAGCGCAGAGGTGGTCGTACCTGTAGGTGTGCTGGCAGCAGGGGTGGAGGCAGCTGGACTGCTGCTCTTCATTTTCAGAGCCTCCAGCAGTGGGTTGGAGGCTGCAGGTGCTGCGCCGACGCTGCCGCCCGGGCTGGGGTCCAGGTTGATGACCGGAATGGCCGAGCTGGAGGTTGTGGGTAGAGGAGCTGCCAGGAGGCTGCTCAGGGTGGTGGTGGTGGAGCTGGAAGAGGAGGCGGGCTGGGTGGAGGTGGTGGGTGGGGGAGAGACAGACTTCTCTGGTTCTGGGGCTAAACGAGGACAAATTAACAGAAAGGTCAGAGGTCAGGGAGGTTGTTTTCTCATGTTACCACTTTTCCACATAATGACCGAGTCGATTTCTGTCGATTTCATTTCTGAGTGAAGAGCTTCGCTGTGGTTTGAGTTTATATCAGAACTGGGAATCACGTGTGCAGGAGGCCGAAGCAGCTCGACGGTGGAGCCTCCAGTTGGATTTATTTCAAGGTTCAATCAAACAATGACTGGCAGCCTGTCAATCAGCGTGTGTGTCTGTATGTGCACAGAAGGCGAACAGAGCAGCATGAATCACAGTGAAGAAGAAGAAGAAGAAGACGAAGAAGAAGACGAAGAAGAAGAAGAAGAAGAAGAAGAAGAAGAAGAAGAAGAAGAAGAAGAGCTAAAGCGTTTGTTCCTGCAGCTGCTTCCACTCACCAGGCGTCTCCAGGGCCTTCTGGATCTTGCTGATGGCAGCTTGTTTCTCCTCGTCGAGGTCCTTCACAGTGATGGTGTAGCCCAGCTCTGGAGGGGGGGGCTGCAAGTCAACCAGCACCGAGAGCAAAGCTGAGATCAGGGTCACTGTAACGCACGGCTGTACAGGATGAACGAGGGTTTCTGTGAGCGCGAAGCCGACCGCCTCGCAGCTCCTTACCAGAGAGATGTGATCGTTCCGGTGGCTGGACACCAGCTGGATCTTCCGCTTTCTCTTCCCACCACTACCAGTAGAGTCTGTCGAGGTAGTCACTGGGACTTTGGGGACTGGAGTCAGTTTGGCTGCAACAGCGTCATCAGAGACAATAAGACGAAATAAAACACAAAGACAAAACACAGAGCTGATAGTCAGATCCTGCTTCAATGGACAGAATCACAGTCAGGTTTAAAACACTAAGGGAGGCGAGACTTTTGTCTTCTCTTACTTCTAATTGCAAAGCAGCTTCTTGCAGCTTTAATTATTAATTAAAATGTTGTGTTCTGGTCTAATATGGCTGAAGTAATCTGGACCACTGGAGAGAACGTAGACTTACAGGTTGCAGGTGTCTTTTCAGAGGCTGCCTGGTCCGACCTCACTGAGGACGCTGAACTGGGAGACTGCCCCTCGTCCTCTCTGGCAATGAAAGCACAGTTGAAACCTGGGATATCACACTAAAGGTGGGTGACTGGCAGGAAACCAGCAGAGGCCTACCTGGGTCTCTTTGAGGCTCCCTCTGGAGTCTGAGAGCGAGACGATCCCGGGCTGGACAGAGGAGAGCTGGGTGCTGACCGTTTCTTCCACTACGAGGGCAAACATGGAGATAAAGCTCAATAACTCCACGTCACCTCTGCAGGGACATGTGTGCTGTCATGCAGCAGGTAGGTGTTACCTGGCTGAGGCCTAGTGAAGAGCTGTAGGAGCTGTGGATCGGGTTTCTCATGGTGCCTGGGGTTCCTCTCGGAGCGTGGACACCACTGCCAGAGCTGATGGAGGATGTGCGAGACCTCTTCAAGATGGACTCCTCCATCACTGAGGTCATCCCTCTTTTCAGGCTTCCTGGCCTGGATGAAGCAAAAGAAAGCATTTCCACTCCACACTTCACACAGCGTCACACACACAGCGAGTAAAAGTCAAAGACGATTTCAGGAAGGTTCCACTCACTTCGGGACCAGCTGTGATGGTGTTCCATTCGGCAAAAGAGGCCCAAAGGCAGAGTGTGCACTTCCACCGCTGTCGTTACGCCTTGGGAAAAGAAAATGGATTACACACATGCAGAACGCTTCAGCTGACTGAATGAAGTCCTGAGCAGCACATGACAGAAGAGCTGAGGAAACGTCTGAAGCCCTTTTCAGACGTGCATATGTAGGTCTGTCAGATCCATACATGAATATAACGTGTCAGGTGAGGACTATGAGACAAACGCAGACAGCAAAAGTTATCTGTACTTCTCTGCAGCCTTGTGACCAGGTTAATGTCACTCATCCTGCAGGACAGTGTTGTGGTCCCTCCACAGCGTCTTCAGCCTCGTACCTTCTCTTGCTTCTCTGCTCAGTCGTGAAACTTCGGTCCTCATCCTCCACTTCTCTCTTGCGACTTTCCTTCAACACCTTGAGGACGCTCTCTCTGGAGCAGGGGTCTGCGGGGGTCCTGGACAGCCCTGCACAGCTCAGATGGTCCAAACTAAAAGCCAAACAGGTGGTCAGTGTTACACAGAACAGCAGAGCACAAACCAGGGTTTCACAAAGCTCTTCAGCTCTTTGATAAAGCCTTCGCTGCATAACCTCACAACAATAACTAAATTCAAAAGGAAATGACTCTTTATGACTATGATGGATTATCTGACATAATACACGTGATGTATTTGTGGATCATGGACCAAAATGAAACACCGGTAAGAGGCAGACCTGGGGGAGCTGTGGTGGTCCGGCCTGGCGATCTTCACAGTGACGGGGCTGAGGACGGCCGGGGGGTTACGGGGACTGAGGATGTTTTTCTTCCTGAAGCCGTCCCACTTCACAGGAGGGAGGACTCCCACTGATGAGACACCCGGCTGCTGCAGGGGGTAGTGACGCTGGGGGGTGATGGTGAACCTTCCCACTGTGCCCAATGGCTCCCTGTGGAGGAAAACCAGTATGAAGCAGAGGTGGACACACTAGCTGCATCCAGCGATGAATTCACCACAAAGATGGCTTTTTTTAATGTACAAAGCCTCATTTGTGGCCTCAGCCTACACAACCCTCTGAGGCAGAGTAAAGACTTGATTTGTTACCTGTTGTCCAGCACCTGGTTGCATTTTTTAAGATATTTTTTGTGATGCTACAGATGTCTGTTTTCTGTCAGGGACGAAAACAACATTTAAATTCTGTATTTCCATCAGACCAGCGCAGTCTATGGAAACACTGGACTCAAACGCTGATTTCTCCAGAGGAAAACGCTTTATCACTGTGGACAGGCTGCAGACATCTTTGAAATCACAAAAAGTCCCTTTAAATCTACGAGCTGCTGCTGGAATACGGGAAAAAACAAGCCAACAAAAGACATTCACATCACCCATCGCTCAGGGCTTGAATCACAGAGTAACATGCAGAGTAATGAGGCCCATGACTTTAACAGGTTGTCACTGCAGCTAAAGGCTGATATGCTGTATTTCAAAAACATATTTTGCAAATAAATCAAATTAAAAGACGACACTTGTACTCCTAGTCCAGGTTTTCATATCAAATTCCTGCTCTAGTTCACAGCTTGACAATACTGATATTAGTAGGAACGTCTCCGCTTTGAGTAACAGTTAATCCCGCGAGTATTAAACCATATTGGATCTGATATCGATCCAGAGGCTGGTAAACAGCATGTTTCTGCTCATTACTGTGTGTCTATGAAGATCATCCAAAGGCTCAAGCGTTAATAATTAAAACCCGCCAAGAATTTGAACCTCCACCGTCTGGACGTCACCAGGTCTTCCGCCTCCAAACGGACAGAGCGCTTCCGTTCGTAACGTTATAGCGTGATTTGATTATGAACGTACCCAGCAAATGACAGCCTCCTGTTCGGGGTATACACGGCATGGTTGGGTCTGGACAGTTTCTCCCGCAGCTGCTCTCGGGGATTTCTCCCTCCTCTCGGCCTCACAGAGGCAGCGCTTGGACTTTCGGGTTTTCCGATGTAACTCCCCATGAGGAAATCCCGAGGGCTGAAAAGAAACGAGTCACTTTCCAAGCTTTCCCTCCGATAGATCCCACTTTCACCGAACCTTTCTCTGAAGTGTCCCTCTGACTCCCGGGGCTCGGTTTTGTTTCTGTTAGTCTTGGTTCTTCCCCGTGCGGCCACCGACACGCCGGTTACCCCCCAACCCCACAACCAGCGACGTAGAACGGTTGGGACGTTAAGCCCAGCGCGCGGATTCAGGCCTAACCTGGCGGGAAGCGGTTCTCCGCTGTGATAGTAACACACAATACAACAAACTGCAAGAAGTAAAGTCGCGTAGAGAAAAGTAGGAATATAATAAAGAGCAAAACTAACTACGCCTAACACAGAGAGAAGCGCTAAATGTTTCTCTCTAGGTGACATGGCGGCAGCGCGCCGCCGGAGGACTCGCATATCCCATCATGCTGCTCTTCTGAAACTACTTCTTCTTCTTTGAAAATTTAAAGCGTTCGACATTTTAGTGAATTCGCGCCATCTACCGGGCTGGAGTGTGTGTCATATACAGGAGAGACTGATCAACGACGTTTTCCACAAATTTGATAAACGATATTCAGTCACTGTAGAAGTACTCCAATGGTTTTTTTTTTTTTTTTTTTTTTCTTAATTATTGTTAAGTACAATCTTTGTACTTTAATTAAGAAGTATTATTGTTATACTTACACTATAGTGTATATAATGTGCATATGTATATAATTGCTTTTATTTCACTATTTCAATTGCCCAGAAATGACCACAGACAATCGGCTTCAGCAGGAGACTTCAGAGTTTTTATTTCTGAAATATTATTTAAACACGACAGAAAACACTTCACAATGAAACATAGATTAAATGTCTGTAAATGAAAACATAGAACAAACCTTATGACATACACAACAGAACAACAGAAATTCTACTGCCCTGATATCAATATTCATGAAGTACGATTGTTTTATCACAATCACTTGAAGTCGCTCATTAAACGTACATGATGTTTGTACAGAAACAAGAAGTCTGATTGGCCAACGTTTTCTAAAACACAGCTTCTACTTCCTTTGCTGTGCTCCTGTCCTTTGCACTGAGTCGGGACATTTGGACTTCAAAGATTTTGTCAAATGCACTGTAGTCCACACGAAACCCTCCTTTCTCCAACGAAATGCACGACTCAAATCGGTGGCCCCAGAGGACCTCATCCTCTGTGTAGGATGTCCTCGCCTGGCATGTCATACCTGCAATACAACAAAGCGTCAAAGGGTCGCATAAATGTCACTTAATTACCCAAATATACATTAAAACACTTTATTTTCTGGCCCTCCTCCCACACACGGCTAATATCCGGCTAAATCTGATCCTACACACACCTTTTACTGTTTTTATTTAGATAGATACTAGTTAATATCAGATACTAGTCAAATTAGCTCCTGCTTACTTTGGAAACACAGGAGGTGGCAACCACACATCAGTCAGCTGCTTTCAGCTCATCAACCACTCAAACAAAGTCAAAGTACAGCAGTGTTAAGACGCCTTCTGTCAAGTTTCCCTGTGAGTCCTTAGAATACACAGTACAATACAGACATTATTTCTGCACCAGACTCAGGACAAAACGTTTCACATGCAGCTTCCTCAGGTTTGCTCATGAGCACTGAGGTTGTGGTTTATCCTGAAGTCTTTTCATCTGTGCAGGACTAAATAAACTCTTTACACAAATGGATCTGACATTTCTTACTGTGTGTGCTGTCAATGCACCATTTGACAACTTTCTGAAATGTAGCTTCATGTTATGGACACGGCCTCGGTCGGAGGACACAAAGCTGAAATATACTTGTACAAACCTGACGCTTCGACGATGCCCTCCAGGATGACAATGATCTCAAAGGTCTCCCTCTTCAAACGCTCAGCTCCCACCTCCCAGAAAGGGCTACTGTCACTGATGATGTGGGTAATGGTCTGAGGTTCCACCAGGAGCAGCCTGTCACCCCCGGTGTCGTAGCCCAGATTGATTTCTGACTGCTCCAGTGGGATGAACTCGCCCTCCTTGGTTTGCCTGGACTTGATCAGCTTGGCCCGGATCTTGGCATCCACCATGTGGCTCTCTCTCAGATCACCAATGCGGAAGAGCATGCAGAGCTTCTCGTCACGCTCACAGATGACGCAGTGCTTGCTGAAGATCAGCGTCTGGGCTCTCTGCTGTGGCCGGGAGATTTTAACAAACATGCAGCCCACCATCAGAGCGTCGATAATGGAGCCAAGGATGGACTGGACCATCAGGATCATCGCACCCTCTGGGCAGTTAGCCGTCACCATCCTGGAGCCATACCCAATAGTCCTCTGGCTCTCTAATGACAGCAGCAGGGCTGAAAGGAAACTGTCTACATTCTCGAAGCATGCCTTCCATAGAGGGTCGTGAACGTGTGCAATGTCGTCACGCAACCAGGCACCAAAGAAGTAGATTCCACCGAAGGCCACCCACGTGAGAATGTAGCACATGGTGAAGACGAGAAGGAACCAGCGGCACTTGAGGTCCACTAATGTGGTGAAAATATCTGAGATGAAGCGACTCTTGTCTGCAATAGGTCCCAGGTTGACCCTGCACTTGCCATCCTTGGTGACATAACGCTGGCGCTGATTGCTGGCAGTGATGAGCAATGAGTCTTCATCACCCAGCAGCTTGCAGCGCTTCTTGTGACTCTTCGCAACGTTCAGCTTCTCCATTGCAGAGACGGGAATGTTGCTGCTGCTAGTGGAGCCTCTCGACTGCCACCTGGAGCTGAAACGCTTGAGGTGTTTGCTGCGATGCAACCTTTGAGGCTTTGGGGTCTCCTCTACTGGTTCCAGAGGAACTGCTGGGATAGTGTGATGCTGGGGGGGCTCTCGTTTGGTCAGAGCCAGAGCCTGAGAGGACTGGCTGCAGGGAGTCTGGGTGTGGGAGGGAGAGGCCTCGTGGGATGGTGATGAGTAGTTAACATTGTAGAAGTTGTGGATGAGAGAAGCTCTTTCTGAGGTCATCATTGAAGCAACAGGGGATTTAGCTGTGACCTGAAATGAAGGAAAACAGTTCATCATAGTCACAAAAGGCAAAAGTGCTAAACCACCAGATAGATTCACAAACTGAGTCCTATTGAAGCCTGTCTCATTCTGAGGCCATGTCCAAAAAATCAGTTGTTCTGGTGTCTGTGAGACCAGGGGCTGTGATCTATGACCTGTCCTAAAGGGGTGCGCCGGTGCTTGGACGAGTCCTCTGTAGCTTTGGGAGGAGTAGAGGGGCTCAGTCTGCTGGATCAGGAGCTTTTAGTGTCAGTCTGTATAGGTCACCTGTTTCCGTACCTTGTGAGTGTGAGCAGTGTGACGGACGGACTCTGGCTGAGTTCTGGGCAGGTAAGCCAGCAGATGTTTAGCAGTGAGGGTCTGCGTCGGCGGGATGGAGTTCCTGCGAGGCTCGACCCTGACGGGGCTCCTGATGTGGCTGTTGCACTGAACGTTTTGCAGCGTCTCTCTGCTGCACATCACAGTGGAGATCATTGCTGAGTTCTTCAAGATGGTGATTAGCCTTCACGTCTGGCTTCTGCGTCGACAATAAAATTAAATCCAAATTACATCAAATATATCCGTTTTCACAGCAGGTGCTGAGTCACACGGCAGCTAAATCTCTCTGCTGGTTAGTGCTGCTTCAGTACTGAAGTAAATGCTGGAAATGCATACAATGGTGATAATTCAGACAGCCGACACCTCCAAGGAGATCCCTGAGATTCCCACAGATACAACTACAGATGTTACATGATGACGCGCCAGAAGCAAATGTTGCTTTTCTTCCTTTATCAGCAGAACAAGAGGTTTCATCAGACTGAAGTGGACTGATCAGTGTCTCAGTCACTGCTTCAGTTTATTACACACGTAGGGATTATCACTAATCCTCAAAATTAATCGGAGGAACACCAAGGAACACGATGGATTTGGAAAGATTACTGACTGTATGTGCCAGAAGGCTTAAGTGTTGTCCAGATGTGGCCAAATGAACTGTGGTGAGTTCACTTGTTTGAACAATAAGCGCTGTACTTGATTCAGAGATTAAAGCGTTTTAGTTATGGGAGGGCAGAGAAGGAGCTAAAGACTGAACCGAAACGTGAATATCTTTTCATTCTGAATCTGTTCAGCTGCTACCTGGATCCATGTGTGGGTGCAGGGATTTGTTGAGACTCCCTATCAAATGACATACAGATGACAAGTGGCAAGAAACATTTACACAAGCATGGCTATATTTTCTATGTAAACGTTTATGTCGCATAAATAAATACACATTTATTTGTATATGAAGAGCAGAGTGACTTTAAATTGTTGTCACTCTGGGCTGAGGGAAATAACTGGACAGAAACAGACAGAAAACACACACCTGGCTCGTCTGTTACTCTCATTAAAGCCCCCGGCACAACGACGGCAGGTAGGAACTAAAACTACCTTCCAGTCACACACCCGCAGTGACGTTAAAAGTACTGTGATAAAACATAACTTCTGCAGCAAAGATGATAAAAAGTAAAATGTGCTGGCATCTCCTATAAAGTCTCCTGGAACAAATGTAATTTTGAAGTAATTATTGGGAAAATAGGAACTTCCTTGAAAGAGCTGCTCAATTCAAACAACAAAAACCATCATTTATAGACAAATTCCATATTTTGCACATTCAGACCTTTTAGTTTGCACTCACTAAAATACTCTCCAGGTTACAGCAGGAGCTGGAAATTAAATGATTTAGCTCAGATGGAATTAGTCATTTAATTGATTGATAGACAATTAATCAATTAGTCTCCCATCAAAAATGTGCTGCCTGGATCTGCTGTTTTAGTTCATTTTAAGATGAATTCTGTAGTTTTGGACTGTTGGATCAAACAAAACCAGACATCGCCTTCTTAACCAGCTGTTAAAATAATCTGCAGATTGAGATAATCAATATAATCCTTAACCTTAAAATCGTCTCTCAAGGACACACTGAGGCACGGTGGGAACGGTAAAGATGTGGACACAATATCAAATAATTTTTATATTGTTAGAAATTATATATTTCTAAGAAGTCAAATAATCATTTTTTGCTGAAAACATCAGTACAAGCAGAGATGAATCGCATACCTGTCGAGCATCGCTCCAGATGAAAACAGCTGCTGGAAGAACTTCACTTGAAGTTTGACCACATGAAGGAGGAGACGGACGTCCAGCTGTTTGTCTCCTCCCTCAGAACAAAGCGCTGCAGCTTAGTGTCAACAGAGCATCAGGTCACTTCATCATGGCGATATTTAAACATCAGTCTGGATTAGCAGGATTATTTAGGGCAGCTGGATGGACCTTTTGGATGTCACAGACCTGCCACGAAGCTCCAACACTAATCTGTGTTTTCAGGTTTATCCCTTCAAAAAAACAATTAAACACTTCAAAACCAGTCTGATACTATGAAGCTCCGCCCACAGAGGCTAAACGTAGCTTAGCATAAGGACTGGAGACAGGGGGAAACAGCTAGCATGGTTCTGCGCAGCACCTCTGAAGTTCTCTGACATGTTACACCTTGTTGATGAGGCACTGTTCAGCCATTTCCAGTTTTATGCTACGCTAACATCTCCAGGCTCTGGCTTCATAAGAGATGTGAGAGTGGTATTGATTGTAATGGCTAAAGGACAGGTAAGCTGGCGTACCCTGCCACACGACCACCAGCACATTCACTGCAAACAGTTTGGAAAAGTGGAATCTTTTGGTTTATTTGGATCAGTAATAAATACATTACAGAAGAGTTCAGTTTACGGACGCAGGTCCAGAAAGTCTGTTAGAGCCAATCATCACTTAGAGGTATTTAGGTTCAAACACACGGCAGCAAAGAAACAGGAAAGCTGCAGACGAAGTTTGATGAACAATGTGCAGCAAAGACATCACGTGTCAACAGATGGCAGGACACTGGTTACACAACCTCAGCTGGCTTTGTAGTGTTAAACCCTCAAATCTATATGACTGAGGCTGATGTAAAGAAGCCTCGGTGTAATCTCTGCAGGACTAATTGCAGTCTGAGAATGAAGATCTCCCACAGATTGATCACAGCCAGCTTAAACCCCAGTGAGCCGGACCGGGCAGCAGCACTGTCCAGCCTACATACATGAACACACTGAACCAAAGGAAATGAAAACAGACATGAATCATAATGTCCTCAGAGGACAAAGTGCTGCAGTATCGTCCTCGGTGCTGATTTTCTGTGTGTCTACTTGATTTTGGTCAGAGCTACAGCTCTCCTCTCTGTGTTCTGAAACAAGGCCCGGATCAGATTCTTCACCTCTGAACTGGAGAACTCCAACGCCAGCGGACCTTTGCCGTCAGCCCACCTGTGGACAGGAAGCGCAGGCGAATCAACCAATCACAAACATCCACAGAGGATGATGTTACCAGACACGGTTCTTTCAATGCTAAAGGTGTTCATGAGGAAGACTAAAGAAAGCATGGCAACACTGGGTGTAACATCTGCTTTAGGAGTTTGAGTCAGTCTGATGTCTTTTAGAACTTCAAGCCTCAACGTAATCATTCATTTCTAAAGATAATCATCGAACAGTTTCTGTCTCACCTGTCGACGATCTCCTGCAGGTTGGCCCGCAGCACGATGACCAGCTCCTTGAAGGTGCTCCACTTCTTCACGTAGAGAGGCACCTCCTCCTGATACTTCTTGTTCTTCTTTTCCTCAGCCAGAGGAATGAAGACCAGCGGACCCTCCTCGATGATGGTCTGGCACAGAGTGTGGAGGTGCTCGCCATCCTCAGAAGAAATATCCTGCAGACACAAATAAGATGCTTATTGATCATCGACGATGTAACAAAGCAGACTCTGAGTGAGGAGCCGTGATGAAGACAAGGACGAACCTCCAGCGTCATGATTTTGGTGATGACCTCTGTGATGGCTGTGTTCAGGAGGTTGCCCATGGCTTTGCAGTAGATGCTGACTGGAAGCACATCCTGCCACACTGTTCCCAGCTGCTTCAGCTGATGGATGACCTGCAAACCAGCAAAGCAGCGTCACAGCTGAAGAGCTGAGTCAGCACATTTATGATGCATCATCATCATCATCATTATTAGAACACATGTTGTGCTGAAGGCCTTTGCTCTCACCTGTCTCACTGCTTTGCTGGCTGCAGTGTAGTTGTCTTCATCATCCAGGTTGCAGAAGTTGTGAGCGGTGGAAAGTCTCTCCAACAGTTCAGCTCTCTGAACGTTCATCTGTGCTAAGAAGCACTGAGCACCTGGAGGAGAAGGACCAGAAGGTGCTCGGCTTATTTCAGAGCAACATGAGATCAGATGACTTACGCTTCTGTTCCAAATGTCATGGCTGACAGTTGCAGAAATGTGTGTTTACCCAGCTTCCTGAATCCGGGCACCATGTCGACAAACGTCGCCACGCCCTCGCTGAGGGGCTGTGGCAGGTGGGCTCTGAAATGGTGTCCCAGCGTGAGCAGGTGGTGGGCCAGGTACATGCAGTTGTTGTGCTGGATGGCAGCCAGGTGAGGGAACTTGAGCAGGTTCTCCCTAGATGGAGCAGCAGAGAAGCAAGACACAACCAGTCACCTTCAGGGAAATGAGCTGGGTTGACCTGCTGTGTGTCACATGACGGAAACATCCTTACTTGTGGTACGTCGGTACAACGTCATAGAAGAGCTGGAAGATGTTCCTCACAGTGAAGAAGAGCTGTAACGCGCTGAAAACAACAAAAGAAAGATTGATTAGATTTTCTAACACCGAGCCTCGAGGGCTGTAAAGGTCAGGACGACACAGCAGTTCAGCCCAGACGAGCGTCTGAACGCTGCCACTCACCACTGGGTGGAGCTTCCCACGGCTTCACACAGCGTGTTGAGAGCCAGCTCCATCAGCTGCTGCACCGACTCGCTGATGCGACAGGCCGGCAGACACAGACTCCACGCAGACAGCTGCTTCGTGTTCTCCATCGTTGTCTCCTCCTTTGCGCTCTCTGGCTTCGCCTTCGCCTCCTGACCCGGAGGAGGCAGCTTGGGGAGGCGCAGCTTGTAGTCCGGTGTGATCTAACAGAGGATTGAAGAGAAAAACAGAAGACAAACAGGAAGCAGCTGAGGACTGAAGACATGCTCGTGGTATTTTTGAGGTATTCTGGTTCAGCTGTACTGAGCAAAACTATTATATTTCTATCATGTACGTCTTGCAGATATTTTATCCAACTCCTGTAAATCCATTTCAAAGGGAAATTTTTGGGAAATGGTTCCTAAAATGTTGCTGAAAAACAGCTAAACTTCCCAGCAAAGTAAATGACATGTATATTTAATGTTTCCTGGAGGTGACTGGGCCACCAGCCTCCAGCTCACACCTACTTTGACAGTGTTGTGCATCTTGGAGGTCATCAGCTTGCGGGCTGCCACGATCACGTCTTTGCACTTCTTGCTGGCAAAGTGACAGTTGACATTTCTGGCGTACTTGAGCAGGTCTGTGGAATCGCCCTGCAGAAACTCCATCTCCTTCAGAGACTTCTCAAACTCCTCAGTTTCCTTGATCACCTTGAACACGAAGGACAGATAATACTCTCATTAATAATGGAACTCTCATCCGCAGACACGAGCGTCACCCAGACTAAAATAAGCTGTGACACTGAGAAACTTCGTCCATAAGTGATGAACAGTGAACAGTGTGTGTTGTGTGTGTGTGCATCTGTTCATACACTGCTGTATTTATCCAGCTGGCTGCTGTTGGTGGGGATGGAGTAGAGCAGACACTCGTGGATGATGCACTGAGAAATTTCCTCCCAAATCATCTCCCCCAAGATGGCCGCAAGCTTTCTCTCACCAATGGACACATCTGAAAACCAACAAACAGGTGATTTAGCGTTCTGTAGCTCATCATCGTTCAGCAGCACCAGGAGGTGAGAACAGATCACACATGGCTCTGCTGATCTTTTTGGGGGACGAGGACCCTAAATGACACAAACAGCTCGTGTCTCATGAAGATCAGCTTGAATATCAGAGACTGTGAGCTGCCTGATGTTTGATTTCTGACGTATTTCACCGTACTGTACCGAGCAGGTGTGCGTGCAGCGTCTTCAGCACCAGGAGCAGTTTGCTGTAGACCTGTGAAGGAGTGGACCTCTCCTCATGGCTGTCCTCCAGACACTGTAAGGCCAGGACGGTTCCCTCGTCCTGCTGCTCTGTCACCCTCACTGACAGTGACGGGTACATCACCAACGGCTTCAACATGTTCTTCAGCAGCACCTGACCTGGACCACAACAGACAGCAGGACTGAGCAGGTTCTGAGCTCCACACGACCTGCTTCTCTAAACACTGTCACACAAACTGGAACGAAGTGTCTGGAAGGTATGAAGACACATTTTAAGAGATTGTGAAAGGACTGCACACTGAACAGTGAGCGGTGGTCCTTGTTCTTACTGAAGAGCTTGATCTTGTGCTGAAGGTCTCCCTGGATGGCCAGAGCCTGCAGGACGCAGCACAGCAGAGCAGATGGTTTAGGTTCACCGTCCTTACTGCAGGCGTGGCTCAGGTTCAGCTCCACCTTCAGGAAGGACTTTGGACCTGCAGGTTCTGGTGGGACACGTCCAACAGTCACTACCAACGCTTCACACTGAAACACACCTGCTTCATATTTTAAAACACATAAACAGCAAATGCTAACGAGTAAGCGGTTATAATACTGGGTGAAAGGTTAGAACCAGTGAGTACTGGTTTGCAGCCTGCACGATGATGTATGACCGGTATTGATCTGCATAGATCAGTATCACCTTTGCTGTACCTTCAAGAAAACACTGAACACTTTTACATCTGAAAAGAGAAAATATTTTATTAAGCTGTATTAGTATCACAGCTGACACACACATTGAGACTCGAGCGTCCGGAGGAAGCCTCACCTTTTGAAGGTGGTAATCTCCAGATGACGAGGCCCTTCCATTCATCTCCCAGGTGGTAAATTAGGTTTTCTCTCTGCACTGTCAACTCAGAGCTGAGAGCGCTGAGCAGAGGCAGCTGGGAAGTCTTCCAGCCTTTGAGTGAATCCACGCTGTCCCTCGCCTGAAAATATATTACCCATTAATCTGTATGTGTGTTTCCGGTTAAAGTGCCCAGCCCTCGTTCAGAGTGGAGGTCAGGTCACGTGGACGTGATGTAAGCAGCTCTTACCCGTTCCAGCTGTTTGGCTGCATCAACGTACTTCTTGTCCAGTAAAGCTTTCTTGAACTCCTCCATTGCGTTGTGAAACTGAGTCACAGAAGATACAACAGAAACATTCAAATGTGTAAATTATGGATACTCAAAATACCAATTTTCCTCCTCTAATACATTTCTGAGAGCTAGACTTTTATTTCATTTATGGCTAACACCAAAGTATTCTGTTTCTTTTTTCATTATAAGCTCAATATATAAAGAAATTAATAAAAAAAAAGCACACAGAATTACAACCACTTTTTCCTCAAGAAGTGACGTCAGCATCTTTATGATTTCAAGATGTAGAAAAATCAACTTTCATTTTATTCAAAGGTTCAGAATCTGTCTACAGGAGCCACGTGGAAACTCCCGACACGATCGGTTTCTCTCTTCATACTATATTATATTTTGTTTCATTAACTGTCATGCATGGCGTACCTGTTTCAGGTGTCCCAGCATTTTTATAATGATAGTATTTTTCTCCAACTGCTGCTTCAGCTTTGCGTACTCAGTCACAGCCGAGTGGATGTTCTGCTGCACCTGCAACACAAACACAAACACAGGACAGCTCAGAGTATTAGTCATGTTTCTATTATTACTCATCACATATTATTGTTATTACATACATCTACTACATACATACAGTCATATCTCTATTATATTCATGCACCATATACACACGTTATTTTACTATAAATCATATTTCTTCCACTTGTATAGCTGTTACTGTTTCTCTTTCTAAACTCAGCGGCTGGAGGCCGATGGTCGCCCGTCCAGAGTCTGCCTCTGCTCGACGTCTCTATTGTGAAAAGTCTCCTTGCTGTTGTCAACAAGTGCTTGTTCATGGGATTGAAATGAAAATGAACTGAGTTGAATTAAATCAGCCTCGAGCAGAGCAGAACCCAGTCTGTTGTGCTCTTTCACACATACCTCAGTCTCAATACAGTTTTTAAGGACGTCCATTTCTTTGGAGACCTCATCAACCTGCACCATGAGCTCCTCGGATCCTTGAAGACTGGGCAGGAAGTCAGTATACCTCTTGTTTATCATGTCGCATACTTCTTCCTGTGAAAATAACATGAAAAAAACACAGATAATCGATAGATTTAACGAGGCTTCAAGCACAGAGCATGACTGTTTGCAGGAGTTTGTGTACAATATAAGGTAGATAAATAGATTCCTTATTCATCCCCAATAAGTATTAAGTATATCATACCTCTGTGCTCGTTGCTTGTTTTCAGTTTTATTCATTGTTCTATATGATTGCCATTTACTTCGATCATACTAAATTTGTCTCGTTATAAGTATCATTATTGTTATTGTGATTCTCTGCATCAAATCATTTTTTATCATTATCTGTGAAGGACTTCACTGAACAGTCACGGAGTAAAGTTGTCACTGTTGGCTAAACTTCATCCGATAAACGGACCTAACGTTACTGTGAGACAGCGGCAGTACATTACTGTTAATATAAAGGTATTTTATCAGCGTTTAAAATTAATGCTGTAACGTGTACTTTTACTGAGTATAATGGAGCCACGTAGTCAGCTGTCACTACTTATTCTGCACCACATCTGGCAAGCTAACAGTCTTGCTAACTAATGTAGTTAAACTAGCTGGACAATCCGCTTTGTATTAGCTAATGATGGAGCTAATGTTTACTTGCAGCTAGAGTTACTTCAGGGAGCACAGCAGAAGTCCAGCTAGTCTTACTCAAAGGATCAGTGAAGTTTCGTATCTTTCAGTGTTGGCGCTAACAGCTAACGCTAGTTCAAACTTTACATAGCGAAGCTAACGCTAAGCTAACTAATGGATTACCTTTGTATCTTCCACCTTGCGCGACATCTTGCTTATTTTACTGGACAGGTCCTCTTTCTCCAGTTTGCCAGAGCTGGCGAGCACTTCAGTTACAAACGACGACATGTTTTACAGTAATATCTTAATCTAATGTGAACTGTGACAGAGTAGGACAACAAGCCAGGACCCGCCAGGTGGTCTGATTGGTTCCGAGATGTCGCCAACTGGATCCGCCTTCCCCGCCTTCTTCTTCGTTTGCTATTTTATGACAAATTGCTACCGTAGTGCACCGTTACCGCCACCACATGTTACGGGAGTGTATAACATGTAGGTAGTACCAGCACTGCAGTAAGGAAAAACATTATATTGCGAAGTCTTTCTGGGAAGGCTTGTTAGTCTCTTAGTTAACTTAAAGAAACAGGTTTATAAGAAAGAACGTAGTTTTTTCTCTCACTCTTTTTCTACCGATTTACTGGTTCCTCCTCCATCTCAGCAGGTGGCGGTAATGCTCGTATAGGGTGGTTAGCGAACCGCCAAAAATCCAAACAGGAGGAAGAAAACCTACCGAATCTCTATGGCAACGACAACTATATATTTGCCGTGCTTCGTGTTGATAGCTTGTTAGCTTCGTATGTAATCTGCTATCAACAGTATCAGCTGTTTCTTTGCTGACATTGGTACATTTGCAAACGCGACAAGCGGTTAGCTAATAAAGTGCAAACCGCGTGTAAAAAAATCGATGTGTTCTAACGCTTGCTAACCAATGTGCTAGCTAACATCAACCCAGAGCTTTCCGCTGATGTTTACGTGCCAACGTTAAGGTTAATGGCAGACTGTTGGAACACAGACACCGGAGAAGCCGTGTTTCGGTCCCGGGATGTTGTCAAAAACCTGAGAATAAAGTAAGTAGCTGGTGGTAACATAGCTGGCTAATGTAGCTTAGCCACAAAATGCTAACATTACTCAGCGGTGGGTGGATTTACAGTGGACTGTTAGCTCAGACTAAGAACCTGCTTCTGCACACCTTGTGGTGATCTTTCTCAGTCTCAGGACGTTATTTCAACGCGGTATCCATCTGTTTCTCCACTTCAGGGTGCGCATAGAGAGGGTGACCTCCACAGCAGCCCTGTCCCAGCACCTCCAGCAGCAAGTTCTGTCCCTGCAAGACAGAGGAGCCATTGAACTGGAAACCCTCACCTCTCAAGGCCAGACAGGTACAGAGAAGGTCAGGGGAAGAGTCCAGTGCTGGATAGTCACACTTTTCACTAAGCCATACTAAGCTCTTCATTTCTTCCCTTTTGTTACACCACTTTAAATCAGTCTGCCTCTTTGCCCCTGACCTTCAGTTTTGACTGTGTGAGCAGTTTGCTGTTTGGGCTGCTGTTGCACATGAAGTGGTGATGTTGCCTACATAAAGTCATCCAGACCATTAAACCAGGACTGGCACAGGAGTGCAACAGTCATTGGGGGTGTTTGTTTCCTTCAAAATATGTTTTAATAGCTTGACCTTTCTGTTCCTCTCTCACAGGTGATAATGAGGAGGAGATAGTGGTCGGCTGGCAGGAGAAACTCTTCAGTCAGGTAGTTTTTCGTACCTTCATCCTAGAGCACATTAAAATGGTAAATTTGCTTTAGCTCAAAGTGCTGCAGATAAAAAAAACTTAAAGGTCAACAGTTAGAAATAATTTTGTAAGTCAGTTTTTATTTTCCACTTCCTTGAAAAAAACCTTTGTGCTCTTATGAAGCCCACATCCTCTTTGTTTGTGGTCCCAGTATGAGATGGAGCTGTTCCAGAACGAGGCGGCATGTCAGACCCCTCTGGACCGTCAGTACCACACAGAAGTCAAGGCCCTGAACAGGAGCAAGGGCCGGCGAAATCACAGAATTTTCACGTACACTGATCACGACCGCTACACAGACTGTCTCCCATTCCACCAACTGGTAGGTCACGCTGCATCCGACAAAGTCGACACCATCATTCAGTCATTCACGATACAAAACAGATAAAAGTCAAGCTGAAATGAGAGAGTTTCATACATTCATTTCTTTATTTATTCCACACAGTGTTTGGTGCCGAGGGATCATTGTTTCTGCAGTACCTACAAATCAATATCTTGAATGAAATGAACGTAAAACCTCAGATTCTGTAGCTGCTTTAGTAAACAGCTTGTCGTCTTTGATCCTGAAAGCAGCACTCCGCTGAATTATTGACCACAACCAAATCCAGCCCCACATTCCTGGCTGAAAGGATGGCGAGCGTGAGGCACCGGCGGCAGGACAGACGCACCATGTAGGTGGAAGGATTGATAACTTTCTGTTTGCCAATTCTCAAACTGCATGTAATCGGTCTCCCCACTGAACGAACTTTGTGTCTGTGGAACGTACAGCACGTGCATTAAATTGTGTAAATCCACTGCAGTTAGGATCAAATTTCATAAAGAAACTTTGATGCTCGTTGATCCTCAGTGTCTAATGTTTAAGCTGCCATGTGAGAGCATCGTCTGGTATGTTTTGCAGGGACAGTAGCATCCCGAAGACAAAGATCATCAACTGGGAGCCCACAGAGGAGTTTGTGAAGAGCAGTCATGTGGTGAATAGTACCATGCAGACCATGCACATCATGGGAGACCTGAGTCCTCCTGGAAGGTAAGACCATGAGCTCGATTCCTTCCAGTTCAGTGTTCATTGTTCCACGTGGGCGTTCTGACCCATCAGTTTTCACCTGCGGCGTTCTCGATCACTTGATTCTGGCCAGACTGTGATCAAACTCAGAGTGTAACGTGTGTCGGTGGAGCTGTTGGACGTGTCAGCTGTGATTCTGAACAAGCTGCTTCTTTCCCTCTGCAGAGGAAGTCTGTAGCTTTTTGACAGCAGCTTGTGATAGTGGGAAGCTGCAGAGTTAGTCGACCTTTCAAGGCATTTTTCCCTGTAAGAACGTGGTCAGACTGTGCAGCTGTTACTTACACCTGGCTGAGGTCTGACAGCAGTGTGAGTGAGACCGCCTCCAGGTGTGGTACGACCACAGCAGATGGGTCACAGTGCAAAACTGTTCCACTGTGACATTTAGGAGGAACGTCTTGCAGAAGCCGACTCAGTGAAGGAACCTTGTGCTGTTAGCAGGTTTCATTAACACTGAATGTTTGGGTCATTGAAGATTCTCCTCTCTGCGTCTGCTCTCTCAGGCTGGGCCAGAAGGAGAACGAATGTTTGCTGGTGACCATAAAAACAGATGGCTGTGGAACAGTCATCATAAAACCTGACTTCAACAAAGGCAAAGAGCCCTACAGGCGAGTCCACGACGTGTGTGTGCAGCTCCAGCACTCACGTTTTTTAAGTTCACCACTTTGGTCGAGACTGAAATGTCTCCACAGATATTGGACGGATCGTTGTGAGGTTAAAGAAGGGACGAACAAATGAAAATAAAACCCGTCTGTGTGTTTCTCTGCAGGATTGTGACGAATGGAGAGAAGAGAGAAGTTTGGCGTCTCTCTGTGGAGAACGTGTCCAAAGCCATGAAGGCGGAGGAACAGGAGAGGGAGCAGAACATGTACAAAGACGTGAGTTCATGTCCATCACAGGTCCCACAGCCCCGAGCAGAAGGTAAACCTTTAATGTTCACACGCTGCGTCTTCTCTTCTGTCTCTAGCTGTACGTACGACACAAGGAGTACCTCAACAGCCTCGTCGGACAGGACTTTGAAATGGTAAATCTTTTAATGAATCATCAGCAGAGCTGAACTTTATCTGAAAACAGGGACCAGGGCCCGTTTTATTCTCCCAGAGGCCAAAGTCACACTTTCAGAAAGCGTGCTCAGTCCGACCAGCAGTCCAAAAAGATATTCAGTTTACTCTCATGTGACAACAAAAAGCTGCAAATCGTAACACATTTGTTCTTTTGCTTGAAAAATGGTTGAAATTGTTGATCAAATATCACTGGACTAAAGACAAAATGTCCTAAAAACACTTTTTGTTTTGGTGCATTTGACACACACACACACACTGACTGCGTCTCCTCCTCAGCCTCCTGTGGGTATTCTGCGTTACCTGATGAATGGAGAGATAGGTGAGCTCAGCCGTGGTCATCACTGCTCTAACTGTCCGTCATCAGTGTCTAAACCTCCTTCTTCTTCTTCTCTTCACTCAGTGGCAGCCAGAGGTTTTGAATATGATAACTTATACATCCACTTCTTCATGGAACTGCCCAACAGTAAGTCAGACGTGTACGACGTTTACACGGTGGTACCTTTTCAATCAAACTACATGAAATTCAACTCGTCAACTCGTTTCGCTCTGGTTTGTTTGAAGGTTGGTCCAGTTTGCCCTTTCAGTCGCTCTCAGGTGTCACTCAGACCTGCAGGACCAGAACATTAGGCCAGGTGTGTTTGCTGTGCGGTTCTCCAGAGCTCTTCTGCTGTCGTCTGTTAGACCCTCACCTTTCTCTCTGCCAACAGGAAAACGTGGCTTTCTTCAGCTTCCCCTTCAGCTTTGAGGCTTTCTACATGTGTGAGAAGGAGAGCGAGGGTTAGTGTGGATGTCGTGTTTGAAGTTAAATGTCAGTGCTTTGTTTATCTGAATCATACGCTGACTCGTGACTTTTCTCCCTCTCTCAGAGTTGGTTCCTCAGTGGCCTGTGCTCTACTTCAAGGTTCTCTCTCTGGACTCGTGGCAGCGCTATCGAACCGAAGGCTACGGCTATCTGCTTTTTCCCGCCACGCCCGGTACGCCGCGCACGCCGCAGAGCTGCCGGTTACAGTCAGGGCTGCAGCGCACAGTTATCTTCATCACTCGTTAATCTGCTGGTTATCTTTTCCATCGATTAGTCGATTCTTCTGGGTCTGAACTCGACAGGAAGCAACAAATGTTTTTCATTTCTGCTGAAAAATGATTGATTGATTGATTGATTGATTGATTGATTGATTGATTGATTGATTGATTGATTGAGGATATTTGCAGTTCATTTCAGCTGAATTAACACGTTCAGAAGATACTTTTCACTGTCAGTGTGAAGGAACGTGTGAGAACATCTGTGTGAGATACAGAAGCTCACTGAGATGCTGAATCTTTTTTTTTTAACGTGTTTATCAGGTAAACACACCGTCACATGCCACACCTGGAGACCCCTTCAGACGGGGACAGTCTCCGCACTGCGGCGCTTCTTCATCGGGGGGTCTGCGGAGCTGGAAGACCTCAGCTACGTCAGAGTCCCGGGGACCTTCAAGGTGAGCTCAAACCTCTGTGGAGATGAAGAGCGAACATCAAATCAAATCAGTTTAAACTCACTGATCTCTTTGTTTTTGCCTCAGATTCATCTGGATTTTCTGTTTACACACAGTCAATACTTGTTTTCCTGCTGAGAATAAATAATGTAGAAAGTCAGAAAAGAGTTTAATTTGCTGCGACTGCTCCCACTGTGAAGGTACTTTTGTGCTTCAAATTGTGTTTTCAGAATCTGATCGTTTGCCTTTTTTTATTCACTCCAATTCATTATTTCCAATGTACTGTATTAACACTGTGTACAGTATCAGTGCAGTACTGGACACAGCTTCACTCCTGATGCTGAATGAATCAGTTTTCTTTCAGTTCAGCGTCATTTCTTTACTTCACCGCTGAACAGAAAACCACAGTAGGACGACTACTGCGTTCCTTCAGCTGCACTACAGTATTGTAAAGTACTTTTGTGCAGTATAACGTCTTTGTTAAAACATCTCTCAGCAGTATTTCAAGGTGCCTGTGGAGTTTTCCTGTGAAGAAACAGTTTGGTTCCACTCGTTTGTCTGTTTTCCACAAAGACTCTTTATGTTTCCCTCCTGAATCCTTTGAAACACTGGATGTGAATATTTCTGGACCTGCATTGATCAGAGTACTGATGTTTGTGTCTGCAGGGGGAGAGGCTGAGCCGCTTTGGCTTTTGCACTGAAACCACAGGAAGTGTCACCTTTAATTTGCACTGCGTGCAGCAGGCCAGGTGAGTGCTGGTGGATCCAAACGTGTCTGTGATTGGTTGTGAGTATCAGTTTCAGCTCAACATGTGAGCATCAGGAGTGAAGTTCAGGCTCCGTCCGTAGTCTTCCTCGTGTAGAAGACGATGAATTGATTATGAAAAGGTTTAACGGGTTCTGAACGTGAAGCCTGACAGCGGGTGACTCACAGGCCTTGAATTCATCAGAGTGTGTGTTGAAGTCATCATCAACCTCCGTGTTGTGTATGTTTCAGAGCCTTCGTCGATGCCGCCCTGCTGAAGAAGAGGAGGCAGAAAGTTTTCGACCAGCTGGGAGGATTCAGCCAGCAGGGAGCAGTTTGCACCATCCTGGGTAAAGACACTGCTGACAGAATCTGGAGATCAGCTCCTCAGAAAACACGTTGGTTCCAGATTTCTGGTTTGCAGCGACAAATCTGTGGTTATAAGATCTATGAGCACTTCTACTGTTTTACCATCTTCTTCTTTTTTGTTTATTCGTCTTTGTTTCCTCCGTCAGAGGCCTTTCAGAGAGCCAGGAGGAAGATGCAAGACGCCCGAGAGGCTCTTCCCAAAGAGCTCATCAACAACACGTCCCAGCTGCAGATCCAGTCCTCTGCTTAGCTGTGACAAGGACATGAAGACAGCTGAACGCCTGAGACGCTCTGGACTGGTGTGTGGTTTGATACAGACCAACATTACCAGCAAGCAGAAGAAAACAGTGTTTGACTGCTGTTTGCTCTTTGTTTGTGTCCGCACACCTCGAATTCTGTGTCACTGTTTGTCTCATTTTCACAGTTTCAGTCTGAAGTTTGTATGTTTTCCAGTAGAATCATGTTTCCTGTAAAATAACTTTTTTTAAGATAGATAAGATAAATATTATTTTTGGCCATTTTTCCTCTTTTGATTAAAACCACTTTCATTCAGATTTCATACAAAATTAGACTGGTTTAAGTGATTCTGTTTGAACGAGCCGATGTAGGTGTTTGACGTGGGAATGAGAGCGAGTTGATGGTTAATGAAGAGGTGAGCAGACAGAGACAGCAGGTGTGTGATCACCTGAGAGGCCTCACAGGTGAGTCTGGTCACCTTCACTGCAGACGATGACGATCGTGAGTGTGTGATTCTGAGTTCAAACACTGCTGTCAGAACATTATCAGGTGACGTACAGCAGACAGCGTTTTCTGGAAGCCATAACAGGAAATGATGTCACCGTACATCCTGGGAAGACTCATAACTGACCTGGGAGCTGTTACAAAGAGGCTAATCCTCATGTTATTTCAGTTCTGGGATTAACTCATGAAGACACGCTCTGTATGTGCAGATGAGTGAACGAGGCCGCCATCACATGACTTTATTTCCTGACATGTAACCTGAACGAACAACATGGCCGAGGTGTGAGACACAGTGTGAGAGTCAGGAGGACAAATCAGTCCAGAAAGAGTGAGGAAGAGGAGCGGAGAGGGTGTGGCCCAGCACTCTGTTAATCCACAATGATCCTGTGAGTCAGTCTTAGTCCTGAGCAGAGCCACATTAATCTGCAGGACCTCAGCGTCTGTGGATGTGACCGAGGAAGAGGAGGGTGAACCCAAAATTTACATTTCAGCTGGATTATTATCGTTGTAAGAACTGGGACCACGGCGAGACACATGGCGCTCCTGAGGTCAGGCTGGCTGTGGAGACAGAGTGAGTGCAGTCATGACTGAACGGTGACGCATTGTCTGATTTATGTGAATGACTGCTGGCAACACTTTCAGTATAAATGATTCTTCTGATGAACCAGTCAAATAAAAACCTGCAGGATTTATTGAGAAAGAAAATCATTGTTAGCAGCAGTTTGAGCTGATAGAAAATCCTGAGCAGCCACAGAAAACACATCAGTGCATCGAATACAACAAACAGATGACAAAAAAAAGTTTATTCTAACAATAAAGAAGTAATCTTTAATCTTCATTTAACACCAAAACAAACGTTTAATTCCAGGCTCACTGTGTTTCTCTCTTGGAGACTGAACCTCAAACAAAGTGAAATCTGTGCCTGTTATGAAACTCCACTCTTTGTAACTTATAATCCCATTAATTGTCCCCGTCCATGTCTTTAAGTGGCTTAACCGGGACAGTGAGGGAGGATGTAACTGCTGGAAAACAGACTAAAAACAAGACAAACACACACACAAACACACACACACTCAGGTCATTGATCTTCATGAATGTTCAGTTTGAAGGACGAACACTAACGTGATGCCGTGACGTGTCTCTGCTCCAGCTTCTGTCCTGAAGCGCTGGAAGTTGAACTGGTGTGACCTTTGGATCGATGGGAGTCTCTGCTTCTACAAGACGGACAGCAGGCGAGAGCTGGAGCACCGCATCAGCCTCAAGACGACGTGTGTGGACGTGAAGTCTGGCCTGGAATGTGGAGGTAAAGCCCGCCGCCGGCTCGCCTTCTTCACGGGTCGATAATTTAAAACACAAGTGTCGCTCAAACCCACAGACAGAACCAAACAGCAGACACAGTCAGTGAATGAAGAGCCAGACGTTTTCCTCAGGAGATGGTGGAGACCAAACTCAGAGCCAAAAGAGAGACAAATGAATTCATGTGGTGGACAGAAACAAGTAAATTGATCCTTTTTTGCCAAATTGTTCCCCAGAAAAACTTTTTTAAGTTTTTTAAAGCTCCTAAGAGGCAAAAAGGTAAAAATTGAATGCAGCTTTAATTCTAATCAGAGCCCCAAGGTTTCCAAACATACCAGAAATATTCAGGTGAAATGATAAAAAACAGAACATTTAGAGAGTTGAAACCATTAGTGGATTAATCGATCAACTCAAAATGAATCAATAACAATGTTAACGATCGATTACAAACAAATAACCATCAATGTTCAGATTCTGTAACCTTAACCCCCCCCCACACACACACACACACCAGAAAGCATTTGATAATACTGAACTGCTTCATCAACAGTTTCTGAATCCCACCGAGTGCAGCTCAAATGTTAGAGCAGAACTGAGCTCATCAGGAGCTGAACGGCAGGCGATCACTGAGTGAAGCTTCGGTTTGTAGGAGGCCGACACTTAAAGAGGCCTGACAGGCCGAGCAGTGCAGGCAGCTCTCCTGCAGGGGGCACTAGAGCCGCGTCCCAGTGATTCCCAGTTAGTGTGAGCAGGTTCGGAGTGTGTTCACACTGAAGAAATGACTGAACAAGTCAGACCAAATCAGTCAGTGAGCATATTAAAAAAGTGATTTCTCACTGAGCTGCTGATAGAGACTAATCTCCCACAATGCAATGCACTCAGAGAACTGGCTTCAGAAAACAAAAGATAACTTTTGGAGATGTTTTTGTGGATCTGCAGTGGCTCTAAAAAGCTGCACTTCAACATCAGGTGTCATAAATCAGTTAAGTTTGTTGATTTCTAATCTTTCACTACAAAAACAGCGTCCAACAAAGCGAATCAATGAAAGAATAAACTGTGTGTGAGGTGCAGCTCAGGATCAGCAGGAAACCTGGAACATTAAGTCACAACTAAGCAGTAATTCATTTGTTAAAACTTCCAAGTATGGATTAGAATTTGGGAGAATGAATCATCGGTCCATTAAACTGGACATTAAACTGTATTTAATCTGTAATTCATGTTTTATTACTCATGCTGTCACTGCGACTTTCCTGAAAATACTTTTGATTGTATTTTGTAGAACTCAAATGCCGCAAAGCGCCTCATCTGCATGCAGTGTGTGGACGCTTATAGAGCTGAAATACATCTGAGAGACAGACGTGGACAATGTGAACAGGTGGACGCAGGGAGGAGCTGAACGAAGGAGGGAGGAGACAGGAGTAGAGAGAGGGTTAGAGGAGAGAGGCAGAGGAGGCAGGTTCCATGGCTCTGAACTGAACAGTGTTAGAAAATGTGAGAACATTTACCTCTGTAAGTCTTCTATGAGCTGAGGAGAGCGTCCACTTGTCTCTAATGACTGAAGGCTGCTCACAGAGCTGACTCTCAGCTGAAAGATGTCTTTAACTCGTCTGCTGCAGCTTTGACTCCACCGGAGAGCAACCCCAGAGAGAACCGCATCGTGGTCCAGCTGAGAGACGGCTCATCAGTCAACCTGTGCGCCAACAGTGAGGATGAATCCATGTAAGTACCTTCACCTCACTCTCACCGCACACTTCAAAGCCATCCATCAGTCCTCACCGCTGTCCACATCTGTCTCAGAGCCTGGAAGCTGACTCTGCTGGAGACCAGGAGGAACCCGGTGAGTGACCCTCGTTCTGTGTCAGAGCAGAAACACGACCTGTTGGCTCTCACCTGAGTTTCCACCTCAGTGCTGAAGGCAGTGTTTTCTCCCTGCAGGTGTTCACATACGACCCGTACGATGACTCCTACCAGGCCGTCCCCATCAGCAGCTACCACACCGTCTACATCACACCTGAAGCGGGACCAGGTGTGTTCACACACAGGAGAACAGACTCAGCATGTTTCTCTTTCTCTGCAGAGTTCAGACCTTCATGTGGTTCATCGGTGAACATCCAACAGTCAACATCCAAACACTTCAAAATGTTTTACAGCTGCCATTTTTTGGTGCAAAGAGTACTTACAGTATATATTCAAGTATATTTTCTGGTACTGTGTGTACTTTTGCTTAAGTAACATTGTAAATGCAGGATTTTGGCCCATATTTCACATTGTGGTATTTTTTCCTTCAGTCACCCACTGAGGCGTGTTGCTGCCACCATGATGAAAAATCTGCTCCGTTTCTTCACATTTTAACATGTTTTTCATCTTAATACAACAGATTTCTTGTTATGATTAGATCGACAATCAAGTTATTCAGTCTTTACAAGAAATACCTTGTTATATATAAAAATGCCGGGGCCACGGAGCACCAGTGTTCTGCTCTTCAGACCTCAAACATGCGTCCGTCTTGTCTCTCAGGAACCCACCAGGTGATTGTCCAGAGGGACCCGTTTGATGGACTGATGGAGCAGGTGGCACTGGGATTGCTGGCAGGCATGGCGGCAGGGACGGCCATGCGATCCTTCCTGTGGATGCCGTTCTTTTTCTGCTGACCTGCAGTACTGACTGTCTGTGAGCAGAGGCCTGACATCATGAGTAGACATCTCCTTTCGTATCACCACAAACAGCTGCTCCTCTGGTTCATCACTTTTTGTCTCGTGTGCACTTCGGATGTGATTCTCTCTTCTTCCTGCTTGAATATAAAACACACTGAATCTACTCACGAGCATTTGTGAACGACAGGAAGTCATTTTTGTATCTGAATGTTCTTTAATCTGCTGCCTGAATTTTACACTTTGCGAGCTTGATGAGAGTGTAGTTTGTAAAATGTGTAGCCTGCACCAGGAAATAAACTGATGGATTAAAATATCACCAGAGATGTGATCTAAAATCATTGTTTGACTGCATGAAACAAACAAGTCAGACACATCCAGTCATACAGGTAGGAGGTCGGTGCAGCTGAGCCCCCAAATGACTCAGTAATTTTAATACCAGTCCAGTAAAACTGAGCCCAAACATCAATATGGAGCACAGCTTGAGGCCTTACACTAGTCCAAGTTCAATGAAAACTGATAACAACACCACCGAAACTGAATATTTTTAAGTTTTGTCTAATGATATGTCTCAGCATTCTCCAGAAAAAGGTAATTTATTGTATTTATCTGCATAAATATCAATATTTATATGAATGAAATGTACATTTTGGTCGTGTATGTTCATACTATAAGTATCTGTGTCTATATTTTGTCTATATATGTTTATATTGAAGCCATTCAGTGTGTGATTTCTCTGTTAGCTCTGAATTCATGATTTGATGTGACCCAAACAGTAAATAACACACTGAAGAGGCATGTGGTTGGTCTCAGAATCTCATTGGCTATTCAAAATGTCAGTGATCTGCAAAATCAGTTGCGATTGGCTCAATTGTCACATGACTTCAAATGGCAGGTCGTGATTGGTCAAGAGCCATTTAAAGGTATCTGGAGACAAAATGGCGCCACTTTGTGTTTGTTTACGGAAGTTGTGTTGGTTAAAACAGAAGACGAGCAGAAAACGAGCGTTTTTCCTGCTAATTCAACAGGAGAAAACATCTTTCTGTGGATTATTATCGTGTTTTGGATTAAATGTCTTCACTGCAGTGGATCTTCTGGACCTTTGTGGATGTTTCAGACGGTTTTTGTGGAGTTTGATCGACCTGTGCATCAGAGAGATGTCACCGGTGAGTTTCCTCAAGTTTAATTTAATTTGTCTGTCGTTGCCGTTTATTGAACCTGTTGTTGTGATTGTATTGTCCATAAACGGGAAGAACAATAAATAACAATAAGCTGTCCTGCTGCCTGTCCTCATCAGCTGATGAAGACTGTCACATGGCTGAAAGCTGGGGGAAAACCACCTTGAGTTAAGAGTTTATTTTTTCAAAGATCAACAGTAAACTTTCACAGTGAGCAGATGGTTCTAGTTTTCAGAACCAAACCGCAGATTGTCCTTTATAATCTGTATTAGTGGACAGGAGCAATGCTGTCGAACTCGAAGACAAAGAGAAACTTGATTTATTTCTTCAGAGAAAAATAGATTTATTGCACAAAGGTTGGTCTACTGAGATGAGCCTAAGTCTAAAGTGAGAGGAGCTGCTTCAGAAATGATTTGAAGAAGAATTCGCTGGTCCTCCTGCTGAGAGCAGCTGATTCTGTCTGCTCCACCTCTGCAGAGGAACCTACTGACTCTCTGCTGTTCGTCTTTGCTCTCTTGCTGGGGTGAAGTTTCCTGGTAGAATAACCTCGTATCTGCTAACAAACCCCTGCAGGAGGGTCCATGTTGTCTTATGAAGGAATATTCTGGTCTTTTTCTGTCCGGGTCTCAGCCTGCTGGGAGCAAATCCTGATGTTTGCTGCACCAGCTGATCAAGAGGACAAATGTCTGTGTTCACTTCAGACGTTATTTATGCCAAACTGAACTTTCTTTGGAAAGCTCTCAGAGGCTTCTGCCGCGTCCATCGATGTCTCAGGTGTCCACAGTTTGAAGAATTGTTGAAAAACACCAGAATTTTCCTTTGAATCAGTTGCTGATTTGCAAAGTGTTCAGCTTCAGCCTGATCTTCCAAAGATAAATTTACTTATTAAATGTCAGAATTGACCTTTTTGACACTGGTTCTTGCCTCTAATGAAATCAGTCACACTCACAGCAGCTCATTTGGCAAGAGGAACTCAGATTCTGCTCCCATGTGTTTTCTAAGTGATGCAGCACATTGTCTTTACAAAAATAGTTTTCGCTTTCAGCACTTGGTCGTCGTTTCCCCGACGGTCACTCCTCCTTACAGCTGACGTCCCTCTGAACGTGTCCATTCGCTCGCCCTTTCGCCTTTGCCGCGTCTTCTCCGAGCTTCCCCTCTGCTTGAAGCTTCCGGATCAGGTCGTGGGGACCTTTGCCCATCAGGGCCGACGGGTGCCTGTAGGAGCCTCCCACGCGGTCCCACAGAGTGAAGTACTGGCCGTAGTTGTAGTCAAAGAAGAGGTGGTGGTCGGTGTGGTGAGCGGAGCCGTTGATGACGCTCGTCAGAGCGTTGGGGACACGGTAGTCACCGTCGTGGATGGAGATGGTCCAGATGTTGACGAAAATGTACAGGGCCAGGTAGAGGACCTTGTGCAGGGGGAAGAGGAACGGGTAGATGTGGTACGGGAGTCCCTGCATGAAGCCGTCCACCGGGTGGAAGGCGTGGCTGGCGAAGGGCGTGGGGATCTTCCATATGTGGTGTGGTTTGTGAAACAGCTGTCAGGGACAAAGAACAGCGAGGTCAAACAGAGACAGAGACAGAGACAGGGACTGCTTTCTCTAAAAGTGACTTTGAGACGTTCCCTTCACAATAAAACCAAAGCCTTGTGCATGATGAGAGACCACGAGCAAATCTCTCTTCAGGAGCCAACAATAATCAGACTGATCACCGTATTGTCAGATAGTGTCAAAAATTAAAGTGTTTTGGACCAAAATCTACATTTCAGTAATTATACTGAGTCAAAATTACGAAGTGTTGATGTTGAAATGTGTTGTTTCGCCTTCTGAAGAGCCAGAGTGGTGAATATAATGAGTTTGGAGCAGAACCTCACTTGTGCTCACCTTGTAAATCAGCTTATGATGCAGGAAGCGATGAATCCAGTAGATGCACATGTCAGTGAAAAACAGGAAGGAGATCATACTCAGGAAGAGCCCGGGCCAACCTGAAAGCACAGAGACCACGTCACCTCCGACACCTTCCAGCCTAACGACAGAGCGACCGGACGGCGGTCAGGACGGCGGTCAACTTACCCAGCGGAGATTCGCCGACGTTATCGTACAGTTTGCTGTAACCTCGAACCTCAGCGAAAAACAAGGCCACCGTGGGAATGCTGATCCAGGGAAGAGACGTCATGGCGTACTTGATCTCCCTCTGAACCTGATTCTGAGGAGGGAAAACCAAAATTTCAAACCACTGCGTGATTGGCCAGGTGTGCAGAGGCTGTGACGGCAGGCTTCACCCTGCGTCTGACAGACAGCCTAAAACCAGTTCACGTGAAGCACACAGAGACCTTTCTAACACTGACGGCTTCGAACAACACAAACATAACGTCTGACAGACGACTGCAAACACGACAGGCTGCAAAGTCAAAGTCTTTCCAGCCTGTCAGGGCAGAGCGGAGACTTTGAGTCAGTGCTCGCCAGCACTGAGCGTAACCAGCTTCAGACAGGTGTTACTCATGACGTGACTGCAGCAGTGTGTGCAGGTGTTCAGGTGCGTGTGTCCACCTCTTGTCGATGCAAAGTTCAGCTGATTGCTTCGCCTTCAGTCGTGCCCACACTCACTATATCACTCACGAATTAACCCGATCAGAACATGAGACTGTACCTCTAAGAAGTGTGGGTGTTTCTTCAGGTCGTGGTCAAAGATGAGGTAGTAGCTGATGGCCCCCAGGCCCAGGTACAGGATGGCGGCCCCCAGGTTCGTCAGCACCAGCAGGCTGATGATCTGGCGCAGGGCGCCGTCCTCAGGCCACGACGCCGGGTACACGTACGGCGTGAGGACGTAGTAATCGGCAACGTTCAGCACAAGATCCATGTCTGAATCTGGATGGAAACGAGACGCAGAGAGAAACTCAAAGAGGTGAAGCAAACTGCATTTCTCAGGCTTCACAGGTGTGAAACACCTGGAAAGCACTGACTGACAGGACGCTGAACACAGCTGGAGTCCATTCAGGACTGTTTGGTAAAGTTTGTGTCACATTTACGTAACTTCTCCATCGACCATTAACGTGACACAACCTCATGAAAACGTGAACAATTTGATGCATTAAAAACGCCAAAAGCTGCATCACGTGGTCACATTAGTGAACAGGTGAGCCGATTTGTGAACACACATTAAATCTATAAGGTGAAATAACGCTTTACCTTCTGTGTGTTGCTCCTGTTCCGCAGAGCAGCGACGCGCACTGAGCGGCAGGCTGCAGCCTCCCACTGCTGATTTACATATGACGTCACAGAAAGGACATCCAATGAGAGCGTAGTTTCTCATCACGGCAGGGTTGTTGTTAATTCTGATTGGCCGAGTGGAGGATCTGATCATGGTGGTGCAGATAAGACTCGCTGATCGATAGATGGACGCTTTATTTACGATCCGGGGGCGGAAACTAAATGTCAGAGCAGCCGATTACTGCAAAGATAAAAGGAAATAAATGTCAAAGATGAAAAATAAAATGCACGTAATGATTAAAAGCTGTGCTGCACTTTGCCAAACGTCGCAGAGAATATAACTGACCAGTTTGAGCCCAGTATGACCAGCAGGCTCCCAGTCCACCGTCAGGAACGATCCACTGGAGAAGAGGGGAGATGTAGGTCAGCATGGTGGAGTAGGCCGAACGCTGTAATGCCGAATTTTCCAGAACATGTCATTTAATGAAAAAAAGGGATTAATGAAGTTATGCGGGTAAAAAAGTTTAGAAAATTAGCCAGACAAAAATTAATTTGCAGGATTTTTGAATGAAGTTTGGTTTACAAGTCCACTGGACTTTGGCACGTGCAGCACACATTCATGATTGCTGTTAGTTGTATCTTTGACAGCATTTTCAGCCACATAATTTAAACTATATTTTAGCTTTAAATCAAATGAAAGCCCAAACTGGACAGCTTGGCTTCAGTGGCAGAGATGAGCAGTTGCTTCCATTCTGCTGTCAAACAGACACTCATTCAGCCACTAGGTGTCGCTAGTGCTCTGAGATAAGAGAGGGGTCTGCTCGGCCTCAGACAGACTGATGGACTGCAGGCACTGTGCTGTTATTACAGTGATACCGCTGGAGGTAGTGAATAAAAACATACATAAATTCAATATTAGACACGGTGTAATCTCTCATATTAGTCTACAGGGATATTATGGGAATATTAGAGCAGAGGAAAGGTCATAACCCTCCGTAAACTCTGTAATTGTATTTGTTTAAAGGTTTCTAAGAGGACATAGTCTCTGCTTTGTCCAGCAGTGGTGCTTTTTGTCCACATCTACATGTCGATAAGCCCCCAGCAGACCTGTGAAACGACCTGGTTCCTCTGCAGGAAAGTGATTTTACCTCGTTTTTCTGCTGCTGTTTTTCTTGCTTTCTTTCTTTTTTCAGTCGTTTTTTTCTCTCCCTTTACTTTTAAATAGAAGCCATTGCCAATTTTCTTTCTGATCAATTTTCATTCTGATGTTTATATTACCATCAGGGAGTGCCAAACATCTTAAATGAAACTTCTTCTCCATCCACAGCACTTAAATTACCACAGGCGACCCTCAATGAACGTTAAGCCCTGTAAATGAAAAGGTTTCGCTCCTCTGTTCACTTTCAGAGGTTGTGTGAGCTCGGAGGACGTCAGAAGTCATTGCCAGTTGGTCTTATAATTTATTGCTG
Source organism: Chaetodon trifasciatus (assembly GCA_037975065.1). NCBI lineage: Eukaryota > Metazoa > Chordata > Actinopteri > Chaetodontiformes > Chaetodontidae > Chaetodon > Chaetodon trifasciatus. Next base: position 6,612,578 of record JBBMOE010000031.1, on the reverse strand, counting down.
TTTTTCAGGAACACCTTTAGCCTCCTGGGACACATTTATTTTTATAGGATGGAGAGGTTATTCACATGTAAACAACTGACTGTAATTATGCTGTCGCTCTGAACATCACTTCATGTTCTTTTGTCCTCATCTTTCATCTGTTTTGGTCCTTTTAACAGCAGATTAATGAATAACTGTATGATTAAGAAACATAATGTCACCTGGTGCAACTGCTGAAAGGTTCTTGGCCTTGACTGTTCCTGACTTGCAACTAGTAAGTCTTTGAATCAAGATTTACCTGAAAGGTTAAGATAGAGTAAAGAAATAATTTTGAAATGCTGCACATAATTCAGGCCTTTTCAAGCTCTGTTTCTGCCTGAATATTGGCAGATTCACCAGACGTCGCTGATAGCAGCGGCGCTGCTGGTGCTGTGAAGCCACGCGGACACTTTGAGTGAGCGTGTCGAGTAATTGAGACGTCCGCCTTTGAACACGACGCTGCCACTCCAGTGACATGAAGCTGGATGGAAATGAGCTCCTGCTGCTCCAGGCGTGACAGTGACATCATCGAGCTTCACGCTGCCAGTCAAAGTGGAGGTCACATGAGCACATCACAAAAAAGACATGGAGACATGGTAGCTGCTGTTTCACCCAGAATGTATTTTCACTTATTCAGATTTTCTGAAGCCGTCGTCTCCAAAGACTTATTGATTTACTCAGCTGACAGCACAACATAAATAATGTTCACGCACTGTAGAAACCAAAGTCTTTGGTTTTGCTTCACATCTTTGACAGCATCTCAGCAGAAGATGCACGAATGGACCGTTTTAAGTGATTTACTGTATTTTTGGTTTTGTGGTTGTCAGGGCGGTCACATGCAGGCGTTAAAGGTGTCACAGTGAGCTCAGCACATACCTTCACACAAACCGTCTGATCCTGTTTCTGAATTTCCCTCCATTAGCACGACAGGCAGCATGGCTGCTGCGCCTCCAGCATCACGCTCCTCTCCGCTGCTCTGCTCCTGATGCTCGGAGGACGGCAGATGGACGCGAAGCTGCATTAAATCATAAATACGACTTCTTCTGTTCATGCATATGTCCAACATTTGATTCCCTTATGTGACAAGTGATTTAATGATCGTAAGTATAAGGACTTCTGTGCACAGTGTGTGACAGCGTGCTTCTCGTCCACCTGCTCTCACACACTGATGGCAGCAGCTACCATCGAGGAGCTGACAGGAGGAGCTGGGAGTCAAACTCCGACTGATTGAATCAGTGCTGAGAATCCAGTTTTATTCACAGGCTGAATGCTTGTTCAATATCCCGTCTGTCTGAGTGAAGAAGCCTGTTCTTTGAATTCATGCGAGCTCGACTGGGAGCGTCTCTGTGGAGGAAAGTTGGTGTTAGAGTTGGAGCTCTCTGAAAGGCTGTGAAGGCGTCTCCCTCTGAGCGCAGACACACATCAGCCAATCAGGATGTCTGCAGAGAGGCGACCCTCATGCTGAGTCCCCGATAACCTGCTGCTCATCATCTCCTCAGTAGGCAACAAACGTGGAGGAGTCACTTCGGGAAATGTAATCAGAAACTGGAGAAAGCTGTCGCAACCGGAGACGAAGTGACTACTCAGCTCCTTAAACCAACATTTATTTGATTATCTTGTCACTGGGTTGATGTGACTAAGATGAATTTGACCTTTCCAGCTCATACTTCTCCACTCTCTCTATATCATATATACCTATATATATATATATATATATATATATATATATATATATAACTGTCAACGTTATGGTTGGAAATAAAGGACGTTAACTGCTGCAGCCGTGCTGAAAAGACATTACTGTGATATTTCTAGATAATCCTTTAAACAGGTTTGTTTGCAGCCTCTCTGATCATGTGAGCGCTGGATTGATCGAGCTCCATGGACTTTGCTGCAGCGACGTCGCCGCGTTCCCAGATCTCAGGTGTCACATTGGTGAGTACGGCGTTATTATAGCAGGCGGAAATGACCACCAGTTTACAAGATAAGACCAGCGCTCTGACAAACAGACTCGATTCTTTCGTTTTACCCACACGCCTTCATCAGGAACACTTCACATGGCGTCTGGCTTCGTATTGTGTTGCACGTGCACACCTGGTGCTGCTGAGCGCAAACCAACTGACATCCACACGCTTCATATGAACGTTAGCTAGCCAGCTCCAGGCCAGCACACACACACACATCACACCGTCCACAGTTCACTGAGAGAAAACAGGAAGGCGAAGACTTGCACACACCGCGGCACATAATCCTGCAGGATTCTTGGTCATCCTGGTCAAAAGACGGTCAGAGCAGAGTATCCTGCATTTAAAGGCAGCCGGCCGTGAGGAGCGCCCCCCCCCCCCGTGCAGGCCACAGCTGCTGCCGTTCAGTCAGCGTGGGGCTGAGGCTGCATCTGCTCATAAATAACACCGTCTCATAAAATTTCATGAAATGAGAATTAACTCTGAAATGCAATTTATGCTGCATGAATTCTGCAAACAGTACGTTCCTCCACCATGAATGGATTTATGTGACTGAAGCACAAATTGGAGGCCTACTTTCTGTTGACACACAAGATGTTCAGATAACAGCTTATGATTGTTGGAACTTTGCTTTAAAGCTGAACTAACAGCAGTTTTGATAACTAGAGGACACAAAGACGGACAGACAGTCAGGATGTCCTCCTGTGGTCGGTGGAGCTAAACAACCCGGGCTATTTCTGTGCTGGAGACGTCAGGAGGAGGGTTGGATGGATGAAGGGCAGGACTTTGACATCAGAGACCAGAGTCTTGTTAGTACCTGTGGTACTTTCATTAATATGGTTCAATCAGGAGAGACTTCACCAGACCCCCTCATGCCGTCATATCTGAGGAGGTGGTGATGCTGTGCAGCTGAACATGAATATTCCTCCTGGTGGAGTCCAGATGCTGGTGGTGCTCAGAGGGAGGAGAGCTGAAGATCTGGACCGATGAGACGTGGAGCTGGACGTCTGCTGAGCTCAGAGGAAGGAAACATGACGAAAACTGGAGGTGAACATGAGGAGGATCACATCCGTCCGACACTGTGATGGATGTGAAAATGTGGGAGACTGAGGACACTAGGCGGCTTTGAACTCAGGAAACTCCGAGGACTCGATGCTTGGGCGTAATTTCGCCTGTTTGCTTTGAACAGTAAGGAGAGGTGAATCTCTTCCCGCCTTCTGTTCAACCTTCTTCACTTTGATTTTAGCATCCAAAGCTCCTGCTGATGAGAAAAGAAAGAGAAAGGCAGCAGAGTAATGATGTTTCAGCAGGAACAGTGTTGTACAGAACTGACAGTCCAGGACTTTTTGGATGCTTCATAAAAGGATAAAAGAGTTTAAAATTTAAGGCAGCCGTCAGTGAAAACATATCTGTGTATTATCTTTTGATGAAGAGGAGCACAGTTTCAGGTGTGCAATGAAGAATTCAAAATATCCCTCAACAAAGGGAAGTTAAATTTCCTTCAGACAGAAATAATCCAGTTTACTGAGGAGATCCAGGATTTCTTCCTGAAACAGGAACCGAGCGGACGTCCCTCCTTCAGCAAGAAATAATCTTTAAAACTTAAGTGATGTGATGGGCTCTCATACTAACACAGTCTGTGAATGTGTCAGATCAGGTCATGTCCATGAATGCCTCATCAGTCCACATTCAGATGGGCTGGACACGGCTGCACTTGAAGGCATCATAAGGCCTCATCAGTGTTTTGGAGTATTTTCGGACTCTTATTAGTGAGTTCTTCGTTCAGCCGGCGTTTGCACTGATGAGGTTTGGATCCTCAGACTGTCCACACGCTGTTCAATCAAACAGCTTAAAACATATTAAAATGCAAATTGCCTTCTGGACACATCACGCTCCACCCACTCCACTTTGATGCTGAAAGTTCGCTCATCACACAGGTGGCACCTCCGTCTCTTTGAAGGCGTCGTGCACATCCTGAGAGGTGCAGTCTGATGTAATTCTTCCTCAAAGGGCGGCAAAAGAAAATGTTTTTTGGAGGAGTCTGTCTGCCGCTTCGTTCGCTCTGCTTTGTGCTTCCCGGCGTCGAAGGCCGGTCTGCGGCCAAAACGTGTCGCCTTTATTTTCACTCCAATTTGAACTGGCGAGGTAATAAAAACCTTTCCCTTCCCTTTTGTCAGGAGCGCTGCCGTGGACTTCAGTCTTTTATTACTTTTTAGATGTGTTGCCAACAAAATACCAACTGAAATGAGAAGAACCAAGAACAGAACACTGTTACTGCAGCGGTTTGTGCTTGAAGATGAAAACCACGCGACCTCAGCATGGTCTCTCATTTCATCAAAGATCAAGGTCCTCACAGGTCACAGTGACCCAGGATCCTGTAGCAAGAGACAAAGTCCTTCAAGTCTTCATATGAAATCCCATTAAAAAACTTAAGCAGCATGCTAACAATAAAGAAAGAAAGAAAGAAGGACACACACAGAGTTACAGAGGGGGAAACTGCACGCGCCATGCACTGTGAAATTCATTTCTCCACATTTAACCCATCCTGGTTGTCCTTCCTCCGCAGCAGACCAGGAGCGGTGGGCTGCCGTCCGACCGGCGCCCGGGGACCCAGTTCCTTTGTTGTCACCATTGGTCAGGTGGTGATCTTCTTGCATGTTTTTAGTGGGGTTTTTATGGAGGATACTCCAGGTGAAGACGGGGAGAACATGCAAACTCCACACAGAAAGGCCCTTTCCTCGAGCAGCAGGCACTGAAGGCATGGTGGAGGACACGCCCCCAGCGCCCACAGCGGGAATCGAACCGGGACCTTCTAGCTGTGAGGAGTAACACTGTCGCCTCACAGATAGAGGGTCCAGGGTTCGAATCCCGCTGTGGGCGCTGTGGTCGGATGGCAGCCCACCGCTCCTGGTCTGCCACGGAGGAAGGACGACCAGGATGGGTTAAATGCGGCGTGTGTTTCATGTATGTAATTGTGTATAACAAATAAAGAGGATTGTCCCTCCGATTCTTCTTCTTCTTCTTCTATGCAGCTCTAGCTGCTGCTTGCTGTGCAGCATTGACCCCATCTTGGACGGATTGTGGGGGTGAGAGCGGTTCTTGAGAGAGTTCAGGTCACAGGACAACTGAAAGTGTTTATTTGAACACAAAGTCCAACGCTGCGTCCTTTAAATTAGTCTTTAATCACCGTGAACGACGGACTCCGGCCCCCCGTCTGCTTCATTTTCAGCCAGAAATGTTCCAGTGGCTATGCCTCAAACCCAGTCTGCAGCCCGTTCCTAAGCCGGTTTTGCGTGCTCGTACAGAACTCGTCCTAACGCATTTTGTCTCTGTTTGTTTAATCTGCAGTCTCTGTTTGACTGACGTCCACTTCCTGTTAGTGTAAAGCTGTTGACTGTGCTGATGTCTTGTTTACATGAAGAGTATTCTACGAAGATAATACGGTTGACAAGCAGTATGGAACGAGGACGCGGGGTCGTCTTATGAGAGACAGTTCTTACAGCGATAGCCAGTTGATTCAATGGGCTCTCAGTGCAGCTGCTGTCACTGGGACGGAGTCTGACTTTGTGAAATGGAAAATGAATGCTCATCATTCACCCACACACTGAATGCAGCTACAATAGGAGCTGCAACACAATGCTGTGACCTCACCGCCGGGAACATCGGTGGCTCTGCTTTAAGGATGCTTAAGGACACGTAGACAAGTGGAGCTTCATTGGTCTTTTTTATTGAATTAATGTGACGTGTTTAATCTGTTGTTGTTTGGCTGTTCCTCAAGGTCTGTTTGCTGCCGCCAGCGGTCAGTCCACCTGTCTCTGAGGCCTGAAGCGTCATTAAAATGCACCTGTTGTTACCAGCAGTGACCAGCGGTGTCGCCAAATCCTCCGCGATGGAAATTTGTTTCTAACTTTAAATGTGTGTAAAATTGCAGTTGTTCCACTTTGGTCTTTAACAGCTATAGTTTCAGAATGTATTTCAGTCTCTGTGTTTTGTACGCACCATTTAACATTTTCATTTCCTTTTTAAAAAATAAGAATTCATTAAGCCCTGCAGCAGCATCTCTTCTGCTGATTCTGTTTTATTGAGTACGGCCGCTCGCCGCCTCATGCAGCTCCACATCTTCACAAAAGGCATTCACTTAAGAGTCACAAAAAGCAGGAAAAAAACAAAGACAATGTGCAGCGCTACCACATTAAGCACCTGCTCTGTGTGTGATGTGTGCAGGTCAGCTTCTAACAAAAGGTCTTAAGATGAAATGGACTAATTTTGCTGTCATTGTGGCCTTTTCCCAGTTTCGCAGAGTGAAAGTTAGAGCCTTCTTTTGGTTAGATCTGTAATCACTATCCAATCCCCCTGGAGGAGAAAAAGAAATTTAATTTGACAAGGAGGTAATGAACCCGTGCAGCCATTATCTTAGATAACCCATTTGAGAGACTGGTTGAGCACTGATGAAAATTCTATTAAACATAGCTGGCTGATTTCTCTATTTTGTTCAGTGGCAGAAAAGCCTTTTTTACCCTTGCCAATTTACTTTGAACTCTCAGAGTTGCCAAGGATCATTATATCAAGGCGCTTCAAACACTCAGCCTTTACTTAATGATTCAAAGGCAACAACCCGCAGACTGTGGGCTAATAACCTCTGTGATGCACACACACGACACCTCGGCGAGCGCAGGAAACACTTTCACTTTTCGTTCCTCAGGAGTTCGAGCTGAGCGGGATCTGCTCCGAGAACTTTTCTGGTGTCTTCGAACTTTCTTGTTTTCAAATCGACTTTGTTTCAGGTTGTTTTGGCCCTCGTTAAACGCTGACTCGACTTTAAGTTTGTTCTCCAGTAGACTTGTACACTTCCTCCCTGTGGCCTATATTTAGAGCAGACTGCAGGCAGTTCAGTAACTGAAGCTCCTGGTGTCATCGCTGGATGCCCACAGCACACAGCACAGGCCTCAAATAGAGAGAGGGGCTGAATGCTAATGTGACAAAGCTCTCCCGTATGTGCAGGTCTGCTGTGCTACGCTGTGGCCGCCATGGACACGATCAGAGGACCAAGCCAACCTGTGCGTGCCTTTTCTTTATCTATGATGATAAACAAATTCAAATTATTCTGCACACTCATAATCTGCAGGTGCATCATCTGCACTTTACATCTATGAACACAAAATGAAGAAAGCACATCTTCAAAAATAACTTGGTGCATATTAATATTATTATTAATATCAGTATTTACAATGTTCATATCAATGTTCATATCAGCGCTCTGTTCACTGTGAATTCCTGTAGTTTTCTGGGTGAGTCTGGTGAAGCTCTCACCCTGAGCAGACTCTCTGGAAGGCTGCAGAAGGTCTTCTTGAGGCCTCTGGTGGTCTCGATAGAATGTGGATTTGGACGGCCCTCAGCACTCACAGACTTCCTGAGAAAGCACCCTTTGAAGTAATCTATTACAAAAAGTGTTCAAGGTACGGAGGGCAGGGCGTGCTGAGTCTGGGAGGTGTTTCGCTGTGTCATGTAATGGCCTTTTGAACGTGTATGTCGTGTACGATACATATTGAATGAAGACACGTCCTCAAATGTCACGTCGAACTCAGTAATGATTCACTGGAGGTTGAAACGCGTTGCACAGAGGCAGGCCAGCACCTCAGCTCATCTTCTACCCACTGATGTCCGTTCAGTCGGTACGTTTCCAGCGTACGCCGTGCTGGGTGTGAGCTTTGCATGCATGCTTTGATGTGATGCAGAATTCAGTGTGTCTCGTATTACCTTTGATGAGACTCATTTGACAGTAAATGAAGCCTCATTTCACACATTGGTGGCATCTCATTTGTTTTTCCTGTCTTTTTGATTCCCTCTTTACTTGTGTCTTAAGTGGGAAGATGTCAAAACGAGATGAGGAAAAAAGAGAAAAGAGAAATGTGGGAGGAGGATTTAAAGAAACACACTTAATGAATGAGACATAATTATTGGAATCAATGTCAGCGGCGCAGCTGGATCATCTGCCAGCAGGCTGTGAAGCGCTCTGCAGCGTTTGTTTGTGCAGAGCGAGTGTTTGCACAGATAACGTGATGTCCAAACTGTCAGAGCGAGCGGTTACTGCTGCTGGTCAGATTAGCTTTGATTCACCTCCTCCTGCATGGAGAGACAGAGGCCGCAGCATGAGCCTCTACAGGAGCGTCTGCACATGTGCAGCAAACCTGCATGTAAGCTGCGATAAAGCTTTTCAATAAGCTTCAAAAAATGACTTTCCTTTTTCCTGTAGCGCCACCATCAGGCCAGAGCCGCACCGTGTCCCTCAGCTGCTTCATGGCGCAAGACTGACAAGCTGTATGTTAGCAAATGCTACATGCTAACATGCAACATGCTAACAGTCCGAACTAAAGATGGTGAACACGTTCAACATAATACCTGGTAAACATTAGCATGTTAGCATGCTGATGTTAGCTTAGCTTTCGCTAAAAGCAGCCTGCAGCCTCACAGTCGTGTGTGTAGACCTCTGCCTCGAGGTTTCTTGATTCAGTGTGTGTGAGCTTATGATAACTATAGCTCACTGAGTAGTCTGAAGCCGGAGCACATAGTAGTATTTATTATAATATGATTACACAACACATGATTAAGTAATGATGACTCACAGTGATTTAATGCTTGAATTAATGCAGGAATTGCTGCTGCTCATCGTTCAGAAATAATCAAGTCGGTGTGAGTTTATGCGATTAGTTAAGACATTTAATGGAGAACACGGTTAATGTCTGTGATGCTAAATTAGCTTGAATCCAGGTACATAGAGGAGGACGTGTGGGAGCCGTGCATCAGTCAGCAGCATGTTCTCACAGAGACTTTTATCAAATGCAAACGAAATGTTGGTGCACATTCCTTATAGAAAGTGTAGATGATTTTTTTGTTTGAATAAAAAGCTCCATTAAAGCAAACCTCTGATGATTCCACCGTATTCATGACACCGAACCAAAGCACAAATATGATGTTTGTGAAGAACTTTCATCTGCTCACATGGCTGCTCAACCTGTTTAAACCCGAGATTAGACCTTGGCTCAGAGCCTCACAGCATGAATGTTCAAATTACGAAATGGAAAAATCTGAAGCCATGTGTGCTCCATTTAATATTTATCAGCTCCTGGATGCATGTCAGTATTTATTTGTTCCTCGCCCCCTTGTATATTCATGACATGAATAATGCCATGTATGTTAATCAGATGGCGGACCAAGAGCAGGGTCTCAAAGCATCCTTCTGGAAAATCAATCATCTGCACGGCCTCCTCAGCATCAACCGACTCTGCTGCTCCCAGGACGAGATCACAGCTGAGGAGTGCAGCGGCTCCTCTTTACATATTGCTGGACTAACCACAGGCACTGATTAGCAGCATCCCTCCCCCCTGATAGATGCTTTGTGCCTGATTTTAATGAACTGCTTTGCATTAGTGAGCCCCTCTCTCCTCCCTGTACACTTGCCTCTACTTGCTCTCTCGCAGTCTGGCAAATCAGGGCAGAGCTCCTGTGAAAAAAAAAAAGAGAAGAAGAATTCAGTCAACACATCTATCAGTAAGCAGCCGGCCAGGCGCACTCTGAGCCAAGACAGAAATATTGACAAAATGTCTGCTAGCCATCTTATTATCTTGCCCAGGGTTGCAGTTGGCAAAATAGCACATGCTGGAGGCAGCGGCGGCGGCGGTGGAAGGGTGTCTCCATGTGTGTGTTCTGCGGGTAGAAAGAAGCCAATGTTTGTAGAGCTTGCAACCCCGACACCCTGTTGTTGTACTGCTGAGCTTTGAGTGCTGCCCCATCATCTGTGGTATTAGTGTTTCTGGCTGCGATCGAGAGATTGAAGCAGATACCAAATGAGAACACATCTGATAATGAATGATTCACTCACTACGTCTCTGCTCTCGCTATGAGCTGATGGTATAGAGCTGTGGCAACGCGAGCCAGACACCAGTTCCTCACACCAGTTGCTCTGCTGAGACTACGTCCAAGAAATTTAATGGAATGAGCCTCAAACGGCGTCGTTAAAGGACCAGACTGGACCAGAACCAGGAGCCAGCTTGACCCTGAGGAGGGGGCGCAGCGGAGGAAAGACCGACTCATCCAATGGGAGTCTTACTTTGAGAGCAGCGGCCGTCGTTTCTATCGATGGTGATGGCGCTGAAGTGGTTGGTGGCTGAGGTTCGATGGGATCGGTCAGAATAAAACGCTCTTACGACCAGTTTTCATCTTAAGCAGCACCTGAGCAGAAAAGCAGGTAAAAGTATTTATTTCTAAACCTTTGCTGTGGAAATGAGCTCACAGGAAGTGGATCCCCTGCTGGTCTTTTGGGGTTTTGCAGCCTCATCAGGCTACTTTTCCCATAACCCTCCAGTTTGTATGACTCCTCTGTTTTTCCTTGTAGTTTAGAGCATTTCTTTTTAATATCAGCCACAGTTCTGTCTTTCTGCTCCACCTCATTACTGCAGCTCATTGCTGAGTCCACTGCATTATTCAGTCTCCTCGACCATCACTGAGACCCCCCCCCCCCCCCCAAAAAAAAAAGGGTGGCTGATCAAACCTTCACTTGTGCTGCCATGATGTAAGAGGAAATCACACGACAGGTGCTGATGACGAACTGATGATGCATCGCACTCTGTTGGCGCCTGCGGGGGCAGCTAATAGCCAGCCGGCCAGTCCCACTCACAGACCTGTTGACCTCCCAGACCACTGAACACAAGACAGCAGGGGAAAGCCAGGCCACCACTGAGGGGGTTTTAATCTTCAGACCGCTGTTATTCTGTCCGTACGTCACAACTTTGATGTATTTTAGTGAAATTCTGCAGCTGTTGCCAAGAGGGAAACATTCACAATACGACCAAACCAACATGATCATTAACACAGACGACAATACCATCAAACAACCAGTTTGATGAAAAGACTCCCAGTTTGATAACCAAGACAATGTGATGCTTCCAGAGCAACAGAAACAGCAGGAGGACGAACTCCAACTCATGTTCGACTGCAGCGAAGCAATGAGACGAAACGCTGGAGAATCCAAACCAGAAACCAGCTCAGCCTGGACCAGAACCCTGCAAGATAAACCGATTCCACAGGTTCACACTGCATACTGCCAACACACAGTACGCACTGTGCACTACATACAGTATGCAGTACACAGTAAATAGGTTTTTACAAATATGCAGCTGCCTGTTATCAAGATCCAAACTGAGCAAGCTTTAAAATGAAAGCTCAGGAAAAGCTAATAGGCTAAAATCACTTTGTCAGATATTATTGTTGAAGCATGAGGTGATATTAAACAGAGAAGAGCCAAAGGTTTGTCGTTCATTGGCTCCTTTAGCTGGTTTCTTTGTTGGTACGTCGATGCAGATCTTCTCTTGTTTCTGCCAGATGTTCACAGCTTCTCTTTGTCTTTTTGGCAGGACGCTGCAGAGGACACTTTGTTTTATACTGTAAACTGAGCGGCTGAG
>JBBMOE010000031.1:6443638-6596138 GCA_037975065.1 Chaetodon trifasciatus | reverse complement strand
TCTCATCATTAATCAGCAAGACAAATGAATCCCCAGCTGCCTCAGTGGGAGAGAGGAGGGAGAGGAAGAGAGGTGGAGGAAGAAAGGAAGGGGCGGGGAGTATAAATCAAGTCAGCTTTGATTAATTCACCTTGGTCTAGAGGACATGGCTAATAAGATCCATTAGGGTGATATTCAAGATTCTCATGTATTGTGCTAAATGTCAGTAAAAACAGGCCAGATCATTCAAAATGGTTAATTACATCAGGGCTGCGCAAAGTCTTTATATTTAGTGACACCAATTAGTAATGTTCTACTCAAATTACAATCATTTGCAAAGCGGGTAATTATCGTATAGAGGTTCTGCTTTCAGAGTGGTGTAGGTAAAAGCCATCAATCACGTAATGAATAAACAAAAGATTAATTCAGCGCTGAGTGCGTCGTCTGAGCACTGACGATCAGCGCGTTGCTTTCAGGCTGGAGGTTTGTTGTACTGAAGGAGAAACTGAGGACGCTGTCGTACGTTATGACACTCCCTTCATTTGTCACTCACACCATATAATTCCATATTCTTTGTCACCGCGTCCCTTTAAATACAGTGTTTTGTGTGTGAGGGAGCTGCCACTGATAAGCCACCACTGAGCACTTCCCAGTGCGGCCACAGGAAGGCGCTGTGGCACCTGTTTGGGAGCTGGTCTGCAGGGCTCACAGAGGGAGAGGCACTTCAGATGGAGCTCTAACAGGCAGAAGAAGTAGGGTTGCAACATTTGAACAAAATTTGCATTTCTGAAAGATAAGACTGCAGCACGACGAGTCCAGCTCTGAACACCATTTCCAAAACCTGAGACGTTTTTCTACCAGCACGGCGACGGCGGGCAGAGCGACACACACGGACACCTTCTGCTTAAACACTAATACCATGTTTGATTAGAGCAATTCTGCCTATGCTCCTGCCCCGTCAAAGAAAAGGTCAATATGAGCTCAGCAGGATGAATATAAACCAGCTTTATACTGATGTAAACTCGTTGAAACAGCAAGAGAAGATCATTCCTGAACCTGCCTTTCTATTAGAACACACACACATTGATCTGCAGCAGGAATCAATGCAGTGCAGGATGGAGTGCACATAGAAAACCATGAGAGGCACGCTGACAATGACACGCATCATTTAGAATCACTTACAGACGGATAAAGAGCTCGACGCTGGTTTTTAATTAAAGCTATGTACAGTATAAGTTTTATCTTCTCAGCATATTAGTACTTTGAATTATTTATTCATTTCGTTGTTTAGTTGGTCGGAACAATGGCAATATTTCTGCAGGGCTAAAAAGCAAAGCGGAACAGGACTGAAGAGCTGGAGAAAATAAAGAAAATGAGCAAAACAGGAACAACAGCAATTAAGAGGTGAACAACCTAATAAGGCGAAATCAAATATGAGTTTGCATCAGCAGCCGTGTGAGGTTCAACAAAAGGCCCCTAATGACTCTCCGGCTGGCCTCAGAGCTTATATGTGCTGTTTTCTGGGAGATAGCCGAGTGCAGTAAATTGACCTTGTTGTCAAGGTTTTGACGTTGTCCAGAGGCCGTTTGGCTAATCATGCTAATGTGTCCATCTGCTAAAACAAGATTCCTCTTCAATTAATGAGGACAACAGATTAGCTCAGATACAGCAGTCGGCTTACCTTGACCAAGCTATCAACCCCCAGGACCCTTCCTGACTTGCTCCTGGAGTGAAGGTAAAGTTTGACTTGAGGTTAGATGCTACAGGTCTCGTAGCCCGGCACCACAAGCACGGCCTTAGGGCTTCCTCTCCATCCCCTACAGCAACAAGAACGGGCTCTTAATATGACTGCTGGGCTTGGTCATACTACTCACGGCCGGCATCAGTAAAGGTCCACATGCAGCAAAAATGAGCAAACAAGGTTCCTCACAGCCTCTGGGGCATATTTATGATCCCATGGACAGGAACAAAGATATAATAAACCCAGAGGCTAAAGAAACCCGTGGACTAAACATGGTGCAGCCTGTACTGCTAGGAGGCCGCTCCAACACTCAGGAAGTACAGATCAAATACAGCCTTACGTAAACCTGACTGAACAGTGGCCGACCTCTCTCAGCTTTGTTTAGACCTGCAGGAGGTTCCACATGCACAATGTAACACAACACAACAAGCAACTGCATTCAGCGGTTAGATGCACGTTCCTGTTTTGTATCTGGTCTGCAGCCTCTCTGCGTATGTACAGCAGAAAGAAAACACCCCGAAACACACAGTAATGCAATACAACAACCAAACCAGCCCCTCTGACACAAACTGAGAATATTTAGCTTCAACAGAGGAGGTGTTTGCTGCAGGGCTGCGTTCAGCATCGTTCAGGTGTTCACGTCCGTGTGGTTGTTACTCTCGAACGTCTAAGTGACGAAGGCGCCGCTGTGATCAGCAGATGTTTAGATTTGCCAAGCGAGTCTCAGCCATGTTGATTTGTAGCCACACACTTAAGAAATCAACACGTTATTTTAAGAATCAAAGTAATGAACAAAGTCTAAAGGATTTCTAAATCCAGCGACAAAGATTTTTATCAGAAAACTGGTTTATTAAAAGTCAGGTCACATTTTCACAGGTGTGACCGTGAATCGCAGAGATCTGACAGCATGGCAACATCGCTAAAAATAAGTCCAGCAGTGAAACAGGCTTTGAACAACCCCGGGTTAGCTGGATGTAGGTGGAGGATAAAACAGGCAGACCGCCCACTGTCAGCATCCACCAGGGTCTACGCACCAAGCTGCTAACTTTGACCTCACCGAACTTTCTCTAGATGTGTGCACACAGTTTTGCTGTGCAATGAGGGATTATTGCTGAGATTTTTGGTGCATTTAGTTTGAGTTTTATCTGGAAGTAAAGAGGTTTTGATAATCCAACCTGTTGTGCTTCCTCCTCTGTAGGATTTCATTGTAAATATGTGACCGTGATCTCAGACTTGAACGGTTTCTTTGAGCTGCTGCAGCTGTCAGGTCTTATCCTGCAGCTTGGTGCTTTAACCTCGTCATCTCAAGCACCTGCTGCCCAAAGAGCAAAGGTCAGGACGGCGTCCTCAGGGTTGGAAAGTGCCACAGTTAAAGAAAGACCTCTTACCTGAACAGTAGAGGAACATTTTGATGGACTAAAGAGCCCAGCCGGTTTCTCAGGAGGCCGAGATCCATCTGAACAACCACAAACAGACAGCAAACATCTGTCTGCACCAAAATCAGGAGGCGCTGTCCGACTCCACGTCTTCATTAGTCTCCTTAAACCGGCTGCCATCAGCCAGCACACGTGATCTCACCTGATCCAAACGTTCCACTGCGCCTCGTGGACCCACGGCCAGCAGGCATAACTAGACCTGAATCAGCGGATCAGGGTGGGGGGGTCAAGCCCAGGAGAGTCCTTGACATTTAATTTTACAGGCTTAATGTGCATCTGTGAGGACTGTGTGAGGCCTTCCTGATTTTAAGGTGGAAAAATCTACATCACACCTGAATCTCAGCTGTTCATTCACACTCCACCTCTTTAATGTTTAGCATTTAGCATTTAGCATTTAGCCAGTGTGCAATATCTTGGGTGTGTGTTTGATTTGTGTCACTTAGCGTGCCTGCTGGGTGGTGCATTAAGTCAGTGATTGATTTAAGGTGGATGTGAAACTTTTTCAAGTTTGTTGTGACACAATCATGACCGGCCAATGAACAAGCAGCATTATGTTCAACACAAAGCGTTTAAAGTAAAAGCAGCATGCAGCGAAAACGACCACAGAGCTGATAGAAGAACGGCAGAGAAAACACTGAATCTGTCAAAAAGAGGCCGCACAGACAGAGAATTGTGTCAAAAGTTCCTAAAAATATCAGGTAAACTCACCTCTGATGAAACATTCAGGAAGTAATTCTCTCACAATTCATCCAGGTTGCTCGTTTTAATCAAACCTCCTGCTGATGTTTATTATGTGGCTTAATGACAGTGAATCTGTTTACTCACTGAAAATAACATGAAACATGCATCAAACTTAGAAAAAAGGCCTGTTGAGGAAAAAGGTTGAACTAAACTAAATGTGAAGAAGACTTCCTTCATTCTTCATCACAGCAGTTCTTTCACATGTAAAACCACGAGAAGAGGAGCACACATCAGTTTGTGTTGTAAAGTATAATCATATAAAATAAACATTAAAAATGTCAAAATGACCCACTGAGCACAAATTGCAGTTGAGAACAAAACAATCATAACAAGTGCTGAATGACGAGTAATTTTCTGCCGGAGTCAAACAAACAAACAGCTGAAAGAGGCTGAGTGGAAGGTCTGTTTCGGCAGCAGCAATCACCGTGTGACAGAAAGGCGTCGCGTTAAAACAAAGCCTGAAATTTGGCGTTTTGAGTCAAAAACAAGAAGCAGCAAAAACAAAAAGTTCAGCAAATGAACGTTGTTTTTCTCCTAAAGGACGAGTTCGACATTAAGTGAGTTAGACTGATACACACCACCATCATCATAGACTGCTAACCACGCTAACGCTAGCTGTCCAAGATGGCGACGGGTCTCAGACTTCTAAGAAAAAGAAAAAAAATAATTTAAAAACATGAGACAAAACTTACCGTCTAAAGTGAAACAGTGATGCATTCACTGACCCATGTACAGTCTGAAGTGTCTTTGAACAGTGATGCGTTCACTGACTGACTTACAGTCTGAGGGCGACTAAAAATCTTTGAGCTCAACAGAACATCTCCATGTGAGGCAAAGAGTCTATCACTGACCTGTACACCCATAAATTAACAAAGACTGAAGGTTGTTTGTTGGTGTCACTGCTGCAGCCACGTCTCTGTGAAAGCTGAATGTGAGTGTTAAGCAGCCAAAAGAGAAAAGTCCGTCCTTCACGTCTGAAGGTGTCCTGATCAGCTGAGAGCTTGTTAGCATGAAGATAATGAGCGAGTCCCTGTTTCACAATACGCAAGCTCTGCTTAATTAACACGGTGTAGTGATGTGGAACACAGGGTGTCTAGATCTGAAGCAGAGTTCTGGTCCTGGTTTGGGTTCTGCTGCTGTTGGTAAGCAGGCTTACGGCTGCAGAGGGTCTGTCAGGTGATCCTGCGTCGCAGAGATCACTGGTTTACACCTGATGCCCTTCTCTATCAGCAGATCTAATGCTGTTAATTAACGTTCAGACTGTGAACGAGTCTGCAAAATGTTCCCCGGGAACGTTTTTCATTTGCTTTCCCAGAACATCCCGTTGAAGCTTGAAGCAGCTGTGCTTGTAGCTTGCTGACGCCTTGTCTTTATTTTGTCACCCAACACTTCGTTAAGGCTCAGCACAGATCGTGGTTTTCGTTGGAAAAGTCAGCGAGGACGTGTTTCCTTTGGTTTGAGGATCAGGACGGATCACAAAGTGAATCAACGTCCTGTTAAATTAACATCGTCACACAACACGAGTGAGTCGTGTTTGAATGTGATTTGCGGGGGAATGCAGATACATATAATTCACAGTTCTTTACTCCTGATTGTATGAAAAGGTGGTACTTAGGAGTATTACTCTGCATAATGGGGGCCTGGTCTAATTGCAGAGCGAGGGCAAGTAGCTTAATTGTGGCGAGCTGTTGCAGGTGGCCTAATTTCCTGAGTGCCCTTCAGGGTCGCCATCGCCACAAGAGTTTATGGGTCGGCTCTTCGACCGCTGCGCAATCAATAAATCATTCATCACTTGTGGTTCACCTGTGGATGTCAGGCGGGAAGGGTTTGCTCTGCAGAGCCTCTTCATGGCCTTTGAATAGGTGGCGAACAGTCAGTGCCTGAACGGTGTGCGAGCGGTAACGAGGTTCATTAGATCAGGATCAGACGCCTGGCTGGCAGATCATCAAACGCTGCGTAACAGATAAACAGTCTATGATTCATTTCAGGATATCGCAGCTTTAACCTTTGCAGCTCTTCAGGTTAACACACAAAGACGGGGCGGCCTCGCTGTGGACAAACAATGAGCGAGGACGCAAACAGCAGCTGGATTCTGCTGCGGCTTCGCTCGCTTCAGTCAGCTCGAGTGTCATGAATTGCATTTCTCTCTATTTAAGTTATTCAAGGATATTGAGTAATGAGTCTATAAGAGACCGACTGGCACACACATTAAACATGAACCCACAAGTACATTTTCTATGACTGATCGCTCGCCTCTGGTCTTCACGCTCTAATCAATAGCAGTATCACCTTTACTTATTTAAGATGTTGGCTCATTATGTACAACACTTGAGGTATAATGAGAGCCTGAGGTGAGAATGTAATTAAAAAGATAATATCTTCCTCTACTAGAGTCATCTGCTGAATACTGAATATTATAGGTGTGTTAATGTCTAAAGTCAAGGCTCACTCACGAGCATTAAAAATGAATGGAGAAATACATTTTCCCGTGACCGATTGCTCGCCTCGCGTCAGTTCCATCTCCTGTGCTGGAATCAATAACGCTCCCTCCATTTATTTAAGATGTTGGTTAAAAAGGTTCGGCGCTCTCATCGAGCAGGGAGGCACTGATTGATTTTCAGAGCATAAATCTTGTCAAATTTATTAAAGCTTTCACGGTGCTCCTCGAGATATTCCCCTATTTTCGTGTTAATTAGAAGCGCTTGTTTTATACTGCGCGCTCACGCCGGTTTATGCACGTGATAAAGAATTCATGACGTCTGCGCCCGCCAAGCTTCACTTCAGACTCGAGAAAGAGCTTTCAGCTTCACCCAAGAATAACTGGGAGTGGATAAATATCCCATTCAGCTGCTCCGCTTACGCTCCTTTGTCTCGCCGGTTCAATCCGAACACACTTGTCACATTCAAGGATGCAAAGCTCAGTGAAGCCGAACCCGTGGAGACGACGGTTTGTGGGTTTGTGAGACTGAAGTCCTATAAGGCAGCGACGTCCATTGGACACCGATGAAGACAATGAAGCATTCAGCTCTCAGTGTTCTTCTCCGCAAACCTGATCCTCCTGAACGATGGCAGTCAGGGATCTGGAGCCCGTCAAGCTTTTCATGAGTCAGAGGGAAGTTATTATGGTCACTGCTGCGCTGAGCTCAGTGTTTGCATGTGATGAAGTCGAAGNTCTGCCTGTAGTCTGTCTATAGTCTACATATACTCTGTCTGTAGTCTACCTGCGACAGGTGAACCGACCGTGGGCTTTAAAGCACCTTTAAATGTGAATGATGTCAGCGTTCATTCACTCCCTCACAAACCAAAGTCCCTTTGAATTGTGCTGTTTTTAAACGCTTCCTGCTCAGATATTGATCCGCGTGCTTCATTCATCTCAGAGTTTACAGAAAACGTTTTGATTGGTTGGCAGCCTCACTGACTGGAGGTCGTGTCCAGAGAGCGTCCCGTCCATGAGAGCTCGGTAAAAAGCTTTAATCACCTCCGCCTCCATCACGTGGCACAGCAGGAAGTCCTGTGATGTCTCATAAAGCAGGTAAACGTTTGGGATGGAGCGACGGCTGGAAAAATGTCGACCTACCCTTTAAAATTCTGTCCTTCTAAATCTGACATTTTGAGCGTATGCTTTATAATTTCTGTTAATATTTCAGTATAAAGGGATTTTTCTATGTGACTGTTTGGGCTGTTAGAAATAAACTGCAGCGGCTTCATCATCCGCTGAGGACGACAAATAAATTCCACAATGTCCACATTTCCCCTTTTTCACCTGCCGTGCATCACCTTAATATACTAACACTCAGTGTAAAAAATCATACCAACACTGATTATTTTGGACATTAATATCTCTTCTTTTTTATTAAGACAAGAACTCTTCATTGTTTTGTAAAAATGTCTATTTATGAACCAATACAAAATGTGTATGGGAATGTGGAACTCCTTTTCTCCATTAATACACATTAACATTTCCCAAGAACAGCAGAGAGACAAAAAGAATCAATGACTGGTGAAACAATCAAAACTTTTCGGGATTCAAACAAGCTTCCAAAGGCGGCGGTGCGTTGAAAGTGACAGAAGTACAGCCACAACACGTTTCTGGTCCTGCGTCATTCCAATAAACAGTGTACTCTTTATGACTATGTCAACACAAAGCAATACTCAACACATCGTTTACAGTGCACCAAATATTAAGGAAAATACAGAAAACATGTACAACAGATATGCAAAATATCAACCATTTTGCCTCTTGGATCTAAAAGAATGTGTTGCACTTGAGTCGATGAGGAGGATGATGATGATGAGGATGCATTGTACTTGCTTTTATGTCATTTATAGGTGGGACCTAAACTTTGCATTCTACCTGAGGTGCAGTCACATCGGTCAGCAACGCATGAACCAGAGACAGGACAATATCAAAAGAATTTAATGTGGAGAAAACTACATCTGTTACACTGTGAGTCCATTTTTACTGTACTGGGCATTTAATAGAAAATAATGATACATACAAGAACCTCAGATACGGTCTGGCTGTTCACGTCTTCATGTTTCTGAATATTTCAGCCTCCTCAAATGTTGCTTTCATGTCATCTTGTTCACGTTGGAACTTTGGGAGAGTAGAAACTCTTATTGTAAATAAAGCATTTGGAGAGACGCTCCGGCCGTTCCACAGAGTTTAATATCCACAAAGTAAAATATTAATGCATCAGCCTTAAGGGAGAAGACAATATTCAGTTCTGTTCCTTTATTGGCAAGTACACACTTTGAAGTCTGATTTGAATGGAAGCTGCCACACGTCACTGAAGCCAAACAGTGCTCACTGTAAAGTACAAATCACACAATCTCAGTCTTACAAACGAAGTGACATCTGCTCTGTGATTCATAAAGCAACGATAACAAGTCGGTTAATAGTTTCATCAGACACCAGACCCTAAAACATCGAACCGAGTCAGAGCCCCTGCCCCCCCCCGCCCGTCCACGGAACAAACACAAAACAGTGTCATCAGCATACAGTGTTAACTTAGTGGTAATTCCTTTGCGAGCACAGAACTTTTAAATTAACTCAAGTTTCACAGAAGAATGAACAGTTGGACAGTTGGACTCAGCGTCTTTGACGATCGTCACTCCTGCAGCCCACGTCCACGAGCTAGCTAAAAATATGTCCACCGCCCCCACCCGGCCGCCTGCTGTCTTCTACAACTGCAGAAAAATATGTCACCACTTTAAAAATGCACAACGCGTTACGCTCAGGAAGTGTCGCGAGGACCTTCTCGACCACCTGTGAACGAGCCCGAAGCCACGATCTCAACATGGAGAGACTGAATGCTGCCTTCATGCATGACGATGATATATTAAAGCTATCACATCGCTGACGTGTCGCAATCTGAGCTGCACGATGGCCAATTCCAATCAGAGGCGTTAACATGGCAATGAAGCACTGAAGCTCGGATCTGAGTGTGCACACAGCGAGCAACGCCATCACGTCCGTTCATGTCCCAGCGTTCACTGGAAGCCAGTGAGCTTCAGCCCGGGACATGATCGATATGGACATATCACACACTGACATTTGTGATAAGTAATAATACATTAGAAAGAAAAAAGGCTGAAATGAAATGTGAGGTTACTGCTGGAGCAGAAAGGTCAGCTGACACGAAGAAAAGCTCTGACAGCTCATATTTACACGATTAAACGCATCAAACTGACACCGAAAGCAAATGAAGAGCGTTCACTAATTAGACAACACGTATGGACAAAAAGGCACAAACACAGACACACGTGAGCTGTTCAGACGTTCCGCCCGGCGACAGGGATGTCAGAGCAGCTCATTGGTGGGCTGATATCTGCAGACCTAACGTTGAAACTAGACCACGTGAAGTCCTTTTCAAACTTCACTGAAGCTCATCAGTGTTCAGTTTCTGTTTGGAAGAGCTCTTTATTTGCTCTGCATGTTTTCTGTGTTTGCACTTTGCTTCTTTGTGCTGCGTTCAGGTGTCTCTGTGTCGTTCTTCATTGTCACTGCAAAATAAACACCTTTTTCAAAAGCAGCTCTGCCTCAACCACAGTCACAGCTCTAAAAATAACCCCGCGGTTAAGCGTTGGCTAAAGCGAGCTCTGTAGGTCTGTTTCCTCATTGAAGGTCCGGCGTGCAGGACTGATTACAGCTGAACAGCCTCGCCTCACCTCCATTTCTAAGCCTGCAGGAGAAACTGTGGAGGCGCTCTGCAGAGCCAATGTTTGCTTTGTCCCTTCTGGGCTACTGTAGAGCTCATTTTAAAGTTCCAGAAACACGATGATTCTCATCTTCAGGTGATTCCACACTGGAATGTTTGATATTCATAAAACTCACTGTTACTGACGTAAAATGCTATTTTCTGAAAATTAATCTAAAAAAAATTCAAGCAAACGGCAACTTCTGATTGTATGCAGCCATAAAATTCTGACCGCCGGCCTGCACTCACAGCGCGTCATCATCAGGCTGTTAGTAAAGAAAAGAAGCAAACTTTATTTCTGTGCCGTTTTGATTTGGTTTGCGTTTGTCCATCGAAGGCGAACGCCGCGACCTCGACTGCGTCCACCCACAGCTGACGGAGGAGTCGTTAAGCGAGCCGCTCGCTGTGTCAACACATCATGAAGACAAACCGTGCCACGAATAGACCCTCACTGCCATGTTAAGAAGCCAGGGCGTTCACGCAGCCTGTGGGATGACCACCACCAGCACGACGTGTGCATTAAGTTGAGTTACAAACAGTTAATCACTTGTGGCTTTCCCCGGTGCTCCCAGCTGGCACGGCTAAACGTCCTCATTCAGTTTTGGCAGGTGACACATAAAGCAAGACGGAAGCAGAAAGACTGCGTTCAGCAGGTACACACATGCAGAAAACCAGTAAATGATTAAGCACCAAGCTGCTGCATCAAAGCAAAGACGCATGTGGAAGGTGAGATGGACGTGGACAGACTGGCCTGTCTCTCAGAGCAGTTTGAAGACGTTTCCCAAACGTTTGCTTGTTACAGTTTGACAAAACTCACAATGAGCGCGACACGATAAAACCCACACAGGTACTCCATTGCAACTCTAATAAGTGGTAAAAAATATTTCTTAGTAAGGGTTAGTGTACAATACAGCTGTGATTCCATTGGCTTGGTTTACATTGTGTGTCTATGAGATAACACGGACCTCTGATGGGAGGCGCTGGACCGCCGCGGCCAGCTTTATGTTTAATGCAGCTTAAATAAATCTGAGCGAGGTTCAGTTTGGAGTTTGGTTAAGGCTGTTCCTGCACGCCAGCGTCTTCTGGCTGCTGGTTGGCCAATATTAATAACAAATGTTTTTCCAACAGCCTTTTATTACTGAGGCATTGTGACTGAGAGTCTGCCAAAACCATTTTTAAAACAATTTACATTTTCTTACTTTCCCATTTGTAAGAAAAAATATTGTAGAGTGAGAGCAGATGGAAATCAATTGAATCTCATCATTACAACTCAATAAAAGCCGGTGGGAAAACAGGCCTTCCATTCAGCCAAATGAAAGAAAAATAGTTGTGAACAGAGGAAGAAATCAGAGTAATGAAACGCAGCACAGCGAGGAAAAATGAAAATAATGCATGAGTCCTCTTTACTAAGAAAGGTGATTGTTTCAGAGGCAGGAGAACTACGAGAGTCCAGAAAGGCTGGGACGCTGACACCTGCTGACCCTGTCCGACGTGGACTCACCTGAGAGCAGCACAGAGACAACACGTTTACTGTCTGAGCTCGTCAGCTTCATGGGTTTCTGTGTGCCGAATCTGAATCTGATGCGCGTTTCAAACGTGTTGGGACAAACAGAAACAGACGGTTTGGAGAATGTGGAACAGTTTTTACATCAGCTTCAGAACCAGTTCTCTCTCAGTGTTTGTCTCTGCGCTGCGTTCAGCTGAACGAGGGTCAAAAAGGAGTCCCGAATCATTTTGTTCTGTTTTTATTCACGTTTCAGCGTCCTGACTTTTTGGACTGGAGGTCGTCGACCTGCTCTGAAGAACGAACTGAGGCCGCGAAACACGACTGAACCGAATTGGCCCGATAAAACCGTCCCGTGCGATCCTTTGCTGCCTCGGTTGGGGTTGTGTTTCGGCGTGGTTGTGTTCGGGAGGGGGCGGGGGAGGGGGGCGTATACAGTACATCAAACCTGTTTCTCGTTTATGTCCTTTGTACAATGATATGTAAAGCATTCCATGCATTTTTGGAGCTGTCAAAACTTGAGGGAGAAACGGAGGGAAGTACTGGCTTGAGACAAATCACAGTATACTGGAAAGAGTGTTGTTATGCAGGAGAGGATGCGTGTGTGCAGACACATTTAGGGAAATGAATAAAGTGGCTGTGTAATTTTACCCTCATACAAAAGCCAACAGCACATTGATAATTACGGGTGGGAAAGATGAAACAGGAAAGGGGAGCAACAAGGTTATGCAAATGAGGATCAACACAAATCCAAAGTATGGATAGAACAAGGCACAGAATTTTCTGCAAATGGTTGAACTAAAACAAATTCGTACCAGCAGTCAGGGAGGTGTCGAATGGTGAAGCTCTCTACAGTGATTTCTGGCAACGTCTGGCGCCCCGTCCCACCCCCAGCCCACCCCCCTCTCGGCTTACCCAGAACCCGAGCCCCCCCGTTTTTTGTCCTTTTTTGATTTTTGATTTTTTTTACACACAAAACATTCCATCTACATCTGCAGACTAGACTAAACAACGGCTTAAAACCAGGCCTTCCTCTGAACCCCCGCTCTCCTCTACTCGCTCTAAAAGTGATCCTGAACCGACTGAAACCCCTCCACGGACCCCCCCCTCCCCTCTCCCCGGCCCCAAAAACAGCTCGGCGTCCCAAAGAGGACGCTGGAGTGAGGGGTCTGGTTTGGATTAGATGTAGTACTCTTTCTTCTCGTCCGAGTTGGTGTGGCCGCCCTCTGCGTTGATGATGGCCGTGTCTGCGTCCGCCGCGTCGTCTGCTCCTTTAGCTTCGTGCGTGAAGTAGGTACCTGAGAAGGAGGAGGAGGAGGAGGGATGAAGGACAGTGTCACAGACTGGATAATAGCCCGCTGCTTCGATGATACTAAAGATTAAAATGTGGCTCTACATCCCACAGCACCTAATTATGCAAATCCTCCTCCGTGTGGTCGTTTCCGCAAACCCAACACCAGCCAGCTGTAATATTCAGATTATACACCACGTTCCCTCTTTCCCATTCAAGACTGGCACATGGAAATCAGGCTTTAGAAATGATGTGGAGTGTGAAGAAGAGCAAGGCTCACACTTTCAAATTAACCTTGTCAAGTTCAGCAAAAAAAGGAACTGGCCGGCCACTTCAAACTTAATTTACAAGATTTATTCACATCGGATCGCAGTGAGGTTGATAACGAACGTGATACTCCAGATCGAAGAGGAAGGGCGCTGAGAAATGTGGAAAAAATAAAAGCACAAATGCTGCTTTATGACACAGAAACAAGTGGTGCAGTGTGCTCTAACAGACGGCGGGGAAAGAGAAGAAGAAGTCAAATCCTGATTTTCCTCTTATTTAGCGCAGGTTTAAGCCGTCACACTATCAGCCATCTGATCCTTCATTTATCTGACGTTTGCCTGCGCAGCGTCAGTCTGAACTGTCAGATTTCTGCTGTAATCTGCAGCCAGTTAATCCAGCGCTGCTCTCCGCCGTCAGGCCGCGGGCCGCTGCAGTGTTTGCTTGAATCTTTATGACGGAAAGTTTCAGACGGACGGCGCTAAAAGTCCTGAACCCTCAGTGACGCCCTCTGGCTCCAGTCCCACACCTCAACATTCACTCTAAAATAAAGTTTCTGATACAACTGATGCTACAGTAGCAGCTACGCTAACCTCTTCAGGGGCCGTCACTGTGGTCACACCTGAGCCACGTCCACCTGCGGCTGCCTGCGGCTCTCACTGATTGTGGGGACACATAAGCACTTAACTTGAAGCCTGGCGAGATGGATTCTCGGGTCATGGAAGGCAAATCATCGCTACCAGAAACATGAGCAGTCAGACAGGCTGTAAAGAAGCCAGCCATCTTATTCCTATCGTGATATTTATCATCTGTGGACCCCGGACTCCTTCACATGTGTCCGAGCTCAGCCAGAGCTCCCCAGTGACCCTGGAACCAGTGCAGAGTGGGCGCCCCGCGTGTTGGGCCTTCAGTGTTAATGAATCATGTGAGAGTTCATCATCTCACAGTCAGAAACGTCACCTCTACACCTTTAAATGGCCTCGTTCACACTATTTCCTCTCTAAAGTGGTTAATGTGTCCGATCCCATTTCCTCCTGCATAAGAAATATCTTCACAGTGTGAAATTTGTTATAGGCTGTAATTATTTCTTGGTTATGAGGGCAGCAGATGAGATGCATTATATTACCTTAATAACCATCGTTCCATTATTTGAGCAGCATCCATCCAAGCAATGAAAAAAGGTTTTTACAGGAGCAGAGTGGACTCAAAGAGGACACGCTGACAAAGTGTCCTCTGTCTACAGCAGCTTTCCTCCAGCTCTCCAGCTCCTGTGTTAGTTACAGATATGTGTACTTTCTGAAGGCTTGCTGGTGGTTTGTCGATGTTCTGGATGGTGTTCTGTGGTTCGTGCTGAAGCCGAGCAGAGGAAGAGGAAGAACTGGTTCTTCTTCTCTGGAAATTCCCAAAATGCCTCAGCAGAGAAACACCAACAGGAGCGTCCCACATGATTTAATGATTCTTCAGGTTTTTTAGGATTCGGCCAGAAGTTTGAATTCAACTCTTTTCAGCTTTCTGAGGGATCGTGTTTTTGGTTTTTTGTCTGTTGCACTTCACGTGTCGTGATCATGACCCCAAAACTGACCCAGAATCAGATAGGGAATTCATTTGGGCTGCGGATTCGGTCCAGCTTCACTGTATTTCGTTTCATCTGTGCAAACAGAGACAGCTTTACCCGTAAAGTAGTCCAGTAAATGTTTCCTCCTGGCTTTTATATATTCATCCTCCCAGCTCAGGCTCTACGTCCTGTCTTGAATTCTCCAAATAAAAGGGAGGAGATTTACTGTCCAGGTGGCCGTTAGTCAGACTTGAACAGTGCCAGTTGTCTCTTCAGATCACACTCAGCTCAGGTTTCCCACAAGCGGCAGTAACGTGGCGGTAATGTGCGGCGGTGGGCTGCTCTGTTATTGGCTGATTGCACTAGTTTATTGCTGTCAGTCAGTGTTTCCTCACTTGTGAATATGAATATTTTCAGCTCCTGTTTGTAGTTTTATTCAGGCTGTGGCAGCTGAGCGATGATTGGACGAACTCCTCGTTACACCTTCTGGATGTAATAATCTGGCCTGATGAATTTTAGACTGAGAGAAAATCAAACGTGTTGGTTATAAAGCTTCATGTTCAGGTGTTCTACCTTTGTGTCTTGCAAAGTAACGCCCCAAGACGATGAGTAGACAGAGCATGGCGAAGACGACCACGGCCACCACTCCTCCGATCACCGCGTGGTCCACCGTTCTGGGCGCTCCTTCTCCAGCTCGCGAATCTGAAAGCAAAGAAAGGCCAAACTCAGCGTGGACAGACAGAACTGAACTCAGTGTTGCATTGTGGGGACAGCAGGACACCTCGTCCCTCCTGAGGCGTCCTCAGACAGAGACGTAGATTAGACTGCAGGCTAGAGATCTGCTGCCTTCACAGAACTGATGGACAAGGTGTGGACCAGGTGGTTTCCTGTCTCTAAGCAGACTGCTTTGAGACAAACAACACCTGATCCAGTGTTGGTTCAACGGAAGAATCTCATTGGTCGTTCATCAGTGAGAGTTCAGTGGACAGACAGGTCTAACCTAAACATGACTGTTTGTCTGAACCCCAACGAGGCTGAACTGGACTGAACTGGTTGTTTTCAGCTCTTGCTCTGCGTTGCCTTCATTTCTTCACATTAAAAGGAATACAGGTAGAAAACTTCACCACGTGTGTTCTTTTGTTTGCTTCTGACTAACAAGAGGTAAGAACAGGTTACCTCCTGGGACCAGTTGAGCTCCTTTTATCTGGCTGATATGTTAATAACCACTCTACAAAATTGCCACAGCACTAACAGTTTAGATTGCAATCAGGGATTGATTAAAGTGAGCGGGAATGAATTATCATATTCCTGCTGGACTGTGAGGAATCACATTCACCACATTTACTGAGGAAATGTTCCAAACAAGTGTTTCTGGAGCGTTCCACGTCCTGTGAAACGTGCTGCTGCATCAGATTCACAGTAAGCAGATATTTACAGAAATCAATGAAGCTGATGAGGAAGAACATCAAATATATTGACTTTGTGCTGTTTTCAGGTGAGTTCTTGTCAGAAAGGATTAGAGAGTCACCGCGTTCCGTTTTATTCGTGTCTCCCGCTGCGCTCCAGTGTTTCTGGGATGCAGCTGTATGAAAGTCTGTATTTCAAGCTTGTTTCTTCTCCTCTTCAGTCTTCTTGCGGTTCTCATAAATCCCATCAGCGCGTCCACGCCTCCTTTTCAGACATGGAGAATTTTCCCTGCAACACTGACAGCAGCAAATAGTTTGACCTCAGTCTATCCAGCGGAATACATAATCAACCTCTGTTAACACGTCTCCTATTATTTGCACGATCCTCCCTAAAATGCATATGCAATGAGGAGCGAGGAGCACCGAGAAGACGCCGAGCACTGAGACAACACTCAGTATTTCACCTTTCCTCGTCAACCTATTGCACGTGTCCCTCATCACCGTTAAGCTGAATGCTTATAAAAAATGAATGTTTTTTAGAAGAAACTTCTGAAGGACGAGCGCTGGAGTGGGAACAGCTGATCTGAGATGGCATTAAGTAAATAAAAGGCCTGGACCTGCGTGACGAGCCCCCGAAGCTCTCGGCTGTAATGCTATGTGAAAGCTATTGATTGGGTGCAGGGATCCATGACAACCCAAAGTTAGTATCCGGCTGTGGATGCGATTGGCAGAAGGTGGAGCGCATGTTTTCATCACCAGCACCGCACTGTAATGCACAGGACGGTGGGAGGGACGGGTGGAGAGGAGATGATTCATGTGAGATGTGACCTGGAATTCATTCTGCAAAGCAACGTGGACGTAACCGATGCGTTTCTGTGCTTTGAACTTATTAAGACACATTACAGCGCGCCTCCAGTCTGCACGAGGAGCGAATGTCCTCTTTAAAGACTTCATTCACAGAGAGCAGGGGATGGAAGGGAAACGAAAGCCAGGAGGCCGAACAGCCTCCTCTTTGCAATCAGACCACGAGGAGCAGCCCCCACCATCCATTAGCTGTAGTAGTTCACTAGAACCCCCCCACACGCTTCTCCAGCTAGTTCTGCTCTCAAGGGATTTGCTGAGTGAGCTCCAGGAAACAGAAAGAGCCGGCCACAATTTATTAACGAATAACAGAAACGGAGAGAGAAACATCATGGATAACATCAGCTGCCGCCCACCTCCACACTCCTGCATCACCCAACCTGCAGGACTCACAGAGGCGGGGGGGGTGGCGGAGCAGGGCTATCTGTCAGGCTCAACAAAACATGACCTGATAGATCTAATAGGTTATTTTGACTTCAGATTTTCTTTTTTAGTGCTGGGCAGATTCAATTAAACTGAGCAGGAATCCTTCTGACATCCAATTCGCTCTTGTCAGGCTGCTAAAGCTGTGCTTTAACACACTTTCCTATTACGATGTTAATGTGGACTCTGGCCTCGGGGAGGTGGCGGAGCATGTTTGGTGTGAGCGCTGTGGTCACGGTGTGTGTGTGGGGGGGTCGTTCTTGGTCGTCTGTTTCAAACTTTACTGGTTCAGATGAATTTAATCATCAAAGTCCTCACGGCACACAGATCTTTCCATCATGTGAGCCGATGCTTCATTTCATACGGCCCTTTCAGCCCTCTCCAGCCCTCCCAGTGCTGCCCAGTCTGGCCTGTTGGTGGTGCTAGAGGGAAAGTTCTGGGGTGACCAAAAACCTCCTCTGATTGTGAGGACAATGAATATCCACAGCAAACTGCACTGGAAGCAGTTTCCCTCCAGTTTGCTTTAATCTCAGACATCCTGGAGCTCCATGATGCTCACACGCAGAGAAGTCCTCAAGTTCTGTTCATACGACCGTTCCATCAAACACAGATATTCTACATGTCTTATGCATCATTTTATGCCCGTTTCACCAAAACTCACTCTGACATATTTGGAAACTTTGTGATCTCCACTAGAATTTCAAATACAGAAGCTCACTTTCAAAATATCCGGCGAGGACACAAAGATCGAGAAATCAGGTCAACGGGATCTGCAGGAAACATCTTCTGGGCACGGTGAACGTCGTTCAGGGCCAGCTGGTGGAGGCATTAGCGTGCTAACCTGCAGCAGATCTGTGTTTTCATTACCGCCGTCCTCTTTCTCTGAATTGCATCAAAGTGTTCTTGAAGGTGGCTTTGATTTAAAAAATAAATGTGGGACTCGTTCTTTCCACCAACGCGCTCTCTTTCTCAGCGTGTTCGCTGGCTCTTGAACTTTGGTGGTCAGTCACGTTAAGGGTTCTTGATAGAACGACGAAGCCAACAGTTCAGTTAAAAAGGCTGTCTGGGCTTCAAATGTAAAGAACTTAAAGAGGCCTGTTATTAAGGACGACAGCAGCAGAGGACGTGCTGTCTGTCTCTATGACTCCAAATGAAGGAGTCTTCAGCAATTAGTCACCTGCTGAAATCCACTAGATTTGTGTTATTATCTCACAGCGGGAGTTAAACCAGCAACATAACACACCTACAGAGGCGGAAATAAAACCTGATGGTCACAGAGACCCTCGTCAACTGAGCGGCCAAGTGCAGGTGAGTCTCCTCTGGATGACGCTGATCACATGAAGTCTAAAGTTAGACGCCACATCAGTAGCTTTGACAGCCAGTCTTCATCCGTAAAGGTCACCGTCCTCCCGTCCAGATCTTGCTTTGCTTCTGCAGATATGTTGTTCATCTCAAACAGGAGATGCTTGAAGACATCAGGAGAAAGAAGCAAAATGTCCAAAACCCAGATGACAGATGGCGACCATGACGCTGGCGGATGTTACTGCTCCACATCTCAGGCAACAATCGTACTTCATGCTCTGAAAGTAAAACTGAGAGGCAGGACGTCAGTTTGAAAGAAAGTGAGGACAAAAACACGAGTCCTGAACCTGCTTCCTTATCATTCATATCGACGTAATTAGAACCACGCTGCTAAATCTGATGGATATGAGAGGACGTAAGACCCAGGCAGACAGAGTCAGACTCGTTTTCACGGCGTCCTTTCGGTCTGGACTTATCTGAACGCTGACACACAGCTCAGTCTGAAATATGAATGATTAATCACAAATGAGCTTCAGACAAAGTGTCCACGGGGCTAAACAAAGCAAGCAGCAGTCAATCACGAGGGGTCACTGAGGCAGGGGGAGGAACACCCACCTTAAGTGGGAACGTGGAGTATCTCATTTTCATAGGACATGTTGACAGAGGCTTGATTCCAGACAGAGGAGATCTCCTAATTGGATCTTCTAATCTGCTAATTAAGCATTAGTGATTTCAGTGGTGCGCCCGTGCTGCCTGCAGATAGAGAATACAGCAGCGCCGTGTGGGTGGGGGTGCCATCGGAGCATCCATCCACCCTGACGAAAACAGAGCTGACGGATTGTTCGGTTCATGCATACTGCACAGCTCATCCACGTTTCTGTTCAGACACATTTCAGCCTTGTAGAGTTCGTTCAAAGTCTGCTCGGCTGTTTTGTTGCTTTCTGCAGTGAAGGTGATAAAAACTTAGCAGTCAGAGTTTGAGATGCTCTTTGAAGATATTTCAGCTGAATGAGCAACCTGAACGCAGCTGTTAGCCACCATTCACTCGCCGCGCTGGCGTTAGCCCTCAAATAGCTTTTCAGCCTTTACACTATTCTTCTCTTGAGCTTTGTGACACCTGCTGAGGAGTGAAACAGCTCGCTCAGGTGTGCGAGGGCGAGCGAGTGTCCCACAGCAGCTCGGATTCGACGTCCGCAGTGAACTTCTCACTGGTTTTCACAGATATCTGCCGTCCTCCAGCCAGCGAGGGAGCGTCAGCAGAGGGCGAAGTCTTCACGGTGGTCACGCTCGACGTGGGACGTGAGAGGAAATGTGTGCGTTTCATTTACATGGGAAAAACAACATTTACCTTGTTAATGTGCAGATCAACGAGCAGAAACACAACACAGATTAATGTTAGAAAGTGAAGTATTCAGATGAAACGAAGAGCCAGTCGGTCGTGAACCGAGTCGGCCGCTGCTCCCGCCATCACTTCATCAATCTGACTTCAGCTCGCCGACTTCACACAAGATCTTTAGATCCACAGCGCGTCTCTTTGCTTTACGTGTCACTGCAGAACAGTGTTTTTAGCTCATTCCCACAGTCGTGTAACTGTGACACAGCTGGAGTGAACTGAACATAATGAAAGATCCAGTTGACATGAAAAGTCTGTTAGTTGAGTAAATAATAGCAAATTGATGATGAGTACATCATTTTCAGTAAACATGATTAATCTGTGTTATTTTTTCATGTTAATTCAACAGTTTTCTTTCAGTGCTTTGCCCTCAACACTCAGCTAAAGACTGAATGTGATTAAAGTCCCAGTGAACCTATTCATTGAACCTATTTAAAGATGTCAGTTAAATCTTTTGCCTCTCGGGCAGCGCAGCGCTCTGCCTGCATACAGAGCGCCTTGGCCTGAGCCTTACTGAGCCTGTTTAAAACGTCAGAAGTTTCACTTTAAGAAGACAACAGCGCCATTAAAGACACGCCGGGCCGAAAAGAAAGCAGCTTCAGGGTCAAATAAAGTTGAGAGGAGGTGATTAAATGCCAGTGTCACGAAGCCCGATCACTGACTCTGACACGTGTCGTCTGTGATGGAAAGGCTTCATTACTCCTGGTGTCTGTTACAGTAACGAGAAAAACCAAAGACGACTGAAGAGCTCAAGCAGAGGGATGCTCCACGAACTCAGACAGGTGCGTCACAGCCAAATAAATTAGAGCCAAATAAAAGAAAAAGAGCTCTGAGCAGAGAGGAAAACTGACGCACTATTTCTCTAAGAAAGATTATTTAAGAGGCAGTGGAACAACCCCGATTCCCAAAAGAGCTGCGATGAAAACATGAATGAAACTGAATGTCTGCTGGTCCTCTCTGCCATAAACTGACCTGAAAACAGCTCAGAGTCAACATATTTAATGTTTTCCTCATCAGCTTCATCGATTTTTCTGAAAAAAGTCAAAAGTCAAAGACTGGGAAAGTTATGGAACGCTCCAAAAACGATGGAACCTACATTTCCCATAATGCAACCACCATGGAGCTGCGCTTATTAAAGATGTCAGATGATGTCAGTGAACAAAACAGAACTGAATTTCCACTTCGCTGTTCTTCAGAGAGACAAAGCAGCGAGGACACTGGGACATTTCCGCTGCTGAATTTCAGCTTTGTGCCAGAAACTCAAACACAGACGCCTCAAACCTTCGTCCAGGTGATGAATTGAGTTTGCGATGTCGAACAATAAGATCTCAAGACAGAAAGCAAATGTTTTCCCAAAATAAGCCAAGAGTGCATTTGATCCGAAGGACCCCGTTTTTTTTTCTGATGGAGCTATTCATCACTTGTCTAATCATAGCCGGTCTTCATCCAAAATGTAATATAATTATGGGCTATAACTGTTCTCAGGATATTATGCTGTATCTAGGCCACGGCTAGCTCAATAAACACCTTCTAATAATGGCTTTTAGTGGTCTCAGGAGTGACTTATCCGAACACATTGAGGACTCTCGATGGCTCCCAAGGCCAAATGAGTTTGCAGCTTGTTGCAGAGATGCACATCAGTCGTGTTAATGGGGACACTGTTTGGAAAAAAGAAGCCCGGTGGAGCTTGTCTCCATCCAGCCCCCCCCCCCCAACGGACGCTCCCCTCCCATCCCGCTGTCACCGAGCTGCCTCCAGCAGGATTTACGCTTGTGGCTGTGAAAGGTGGTCAAAGACCCGGTTTGTGTGCGCTGCAGAGGTCCCCCTGTGTTAGAAAACGTAATGTCTTGGTTTTAACAGAGAGGAGGTCAAAATGACCGGCTGACATTTGGTGATGTGTTCATCATAAAGACATGAGAGACATCACATGATCATCAGAGTAAATAGTAAGTAAATAAGTAAAAGTGTGTTAAAGTGGTCCAAAGAGGAAAATCTCATCAAGGTCAAAGTCACAGAAATGCAAGGCGTTGATTAAACTGACTCCCTCAAGTCAAGTCCTGTGTCTCCCCTATTCTTGGTACACTGATAATAACAACAGAGGAGACAGTGTTGTGAGACAGAATAGCATCAGTGAAATGACATTGGGGGCTTTGTGCAGATCTGTGTACACAGCAGCCGGCCTGGGTGAAGGAACCGTGCCAAGGAAATGAGGGACTAATCCTGGAAAAGACGCCTGAGACAATGGACACATTTCCATCCACGCAGTCAACAGACAGCACATCCTCCGGTCAAGGTCGCACCCGGGCCCGAACCCCTCATCGCTCCCCTCGCTGACTCGACCAATGACAGAAGAGCTGTGGCTGTTTGCAGCTTCGCTCTCGGCTCATCCCTGTCAGCACAGCCCGGATCATTCATGTCAGCTTCAATGTGGTCAAACACTGGTTTACTTGATCAGCTCAGAACACGTGGTTCATGCCTTAAATCCAGCGTCAGCACCTCTGCTTGATGCTAACACGCTCACGTTAGCATGCTGATGTTTATCAGCTATAATGTTGACCATGATCACTGCCTCGGCACAGCTGAGCTTGATGGGAATGTTTGCAGGAATTTGGTCACAAACTGACGTCGACAACTTTAATTTGAGCCGTTGATGCTGCGAGAGGAAATTTAAGGGATGATCAACCTGAGGGGGACAAATTTATTGACACTCCGTCCGACAGTTGTCAAGACTTTTCACTCAGAACAGGCTGATATTCTCCGTCAGCTGGTTCCAGATAATATTTACACTGAGTGAAATATTAAATCCAAGTAGAAGTAATGTCAGGTAGAGTTCAACTTCAGTGAACTTTAACATGCAAACTTGCATCTGAACCTGCTGCAACCCATCCTGTCAAGGCTGAAACCAAGAATTCAGGAGTCCACCCCGTCACTGCTGCGTGCTCTCACACATCCTGTGCATCACGCCAGGCTGCCACCAGGGAAAACAAGGATGTAAACAATGTCAGCAAGTCTCAAAAGGACTGTTGTAATTGAAATTTCATAGAATCGTTTAATCACAGATACTTAAATAAGAGTAACCGCAGTGTGTGAACAGACGTCGTTCCAAATGTGTTCAAGTCAGTGTGGACGTCGTCTTCATGTGACTAACATGGAAGGAGTCTCTGTCTCTGTCTGTCTGTGTGTCCGTCCTTCGACTTTCTCAGCAGCTGTTCATCTGGTCGGCGTCACATCTGGCAGCGCAGCTTCAGGGTGAGCTCTTGAGATCTACTCGACGTATTTATTAGTACTGTGTTTCCCCTGGCAGAAGTACACACTGTGTCTGTATAGAGAGGGGACCTCTATTAACTGTCACACCGCTGAACGGCATGCTGGGTACAGCTCGCTCTCCGTCGCTCGCCACAGAACATTCAAGAACAGATGAAGGAAAAGAAGCCGGAGGTGTTTCATTGGAGCAGTTTGTTACAAACTCAAACATTTCAAGAATCAGTGATGAAACTTTGAGCTGAAGGCTTTGTTCAAGAAATAGTCTGGTCCCAAACAGCTAGCTGTTAGCAAAGACAGCAGCCAGTTGATTGTCTCACGTTGGTTATGAAGTTGCTTGACCAAGCTGAACACTCATCCACGGCTCATCTATGGACAGTGAATGGGGCTTTGCTTGCAAACTATGTCACGGCAGGTGTGTTGCTCAGGACCCAAAGCAGCGCAGTGGCACATGGGAAGTTGCTTGGATGAGCAGATCTTGGGAAGCCGGAGGCTGAGGGTTGCTTTCAAACAGGCACTGCAGCAGCTTCTCCTGAAGCAGCGCACAGAGGTTATTCAAAAGAACCCCAAAGGACTCGGTGACGTTTGACCTTTGCCGCACAGACCTGCTCACAGCCAACGCTGCAGCGTCACGAGGAAAGGCAGAACTGGGCCATGATGTACAGATGTAAGGAGAGCAGAATGCTTCCTCCATCATCGCCGCCGCTCCACGCCTGTGTTGTCGCACTATGTGGGACGTCTTTGAGGAGCAGTGTTGTGGCACAATCTCTGTCTGCTGTAGCGCCGCTGACAAAGACCCGCAGTGATAATAAAATCCTTTAGCGGGGCTGAGTGCATGGTGTCGGCCTCTAATCCAAGCCTCACCTCAAAGGAAATTGAGACCAGCTTACATGCATGGATGGTGTCGGGGGGGAAAGGAAATGTGCTGTATTTCATATACAGCTCACATTATAGCCAGAAGTTCTGTCAGTGCAGCTGAGAGCGAGTGACGCCGGTGACGGCTGATCTCCAGGACTGGCTTTGTCTTATTTGCACTGAACGCTGAGGCTGTTTATTGATGGATCTTTAAAACGAATGTCTGCGCAGTGACAAATCCCCAGGTGTAGCTTCGTGGAATGAAACTGGGGAAGGTTTGTCTGCCAACACGCAGACTGGTTCACACATGAGGGAAGAAAAGGGCACGAGAGAGTGACCAAAGCCTGGGGGGAGGTGTTTGAGAGGGGCTGAAGCTGCAAATGAAGACTGTTCCTATTTATTTCAGGATCTCAGCAGATCCCGGACTGCTGAGTGAAGGTGTTTCCTCATCCACTCGTGTCTGAATTTTCTTTCCTCCGCCTCGTTGTCCTCCGTGCCGACACAAGCCGAGCTGGCACAAACAGAACGACTGTCTCACATGGAAGTTGTGAGACTTTGCTGCTGTCATGGCAACATTGAGCCTAAATGCAAATTCTAATAAGAGCATTCAGAAACGAGGGACGTGCAGGTCACATGCCTCAGGGGGAATAATGCCAGCTTCAAGCCCACCACCTGCTTTGTGAGTCTACCACATTATGAAAACTACCATGTAAAAAACAAACAGAATATAAATGAATCTGAGTAAAAGCCGACATGCTGCGAGCTGACTGAGGTGCTCAGGCTGAGCACGTCCTCTGTC
The DNA here is from genome assembly GCA_037975065.1 of Chaetodon trifasciatus. NCBI lineage: Eukaryota > Metazoa > Chordata > Actinopteri > Chaetodontiformes > Chaetodontidae > Chaetodon > Chaetodon trifasciatus. The sequence continues at coordinate 6,571,127 of JBBMOE010000031.1, read as the reverse complement.
TTTGATAAAGAGACTCATCGTGGCAGAACATAAAGACACATTTCACCACAAACTCAATTAAAGGTATATTTTCTGCCACCGTGTAGCAATAAACCATCATCATGCACCGACACTAAGACGGAGCCTCAGCTCTGCTTCACGCTCTGTGCTAATTAGCAAATGTTAGCATATTAGCACACTAAACCAAGATGGTGAACAAACCTGCTCAACATCAGCCTTTCAGCATTGTTACTGTGAGCATGTAGCATGTTAGCATGTAGCATTTAGCGAAAAGCACAGCTTGCAGACGGCCTCGTTTCTTAAAAAGAGGCCACGCTGTCCAAACTTTTCACACCTGGCTGAGATGCATTTTGTGAACATTTGCACCTGTATGACATGTATTTTACCTCAGGAACAGGAAGACGCAGCAAACTGGACAAGAAGTCCACAAAGAAAGAAAATGGATCACAGATTTATGAACCTGAACTTTTTTATGAGATCAACGTTAATGTTTCTGACTGAAATGAAATCATGTGACGTGAACAGTCGTGATTAGAGCAGAGCTGGGATGATCGCTGACACAGCATAACACCATGTTCTGTCTGATGTCGTTATTTCATGTATAATTACTGCTGGTAATACGCTGAGTTGTAGGAGAGCGCTTTGAAAAGCTCTGTGAGGAGGCAGTTGGTGAGAGCTGCTCTGATGGAGCAGGTGTTATCATTTCAGCAGGTAGCAGAGCCGGGCGCCAGATGAGGATGATTGACAGCCTGGACTCGTGTGGAACTGTCTCACTGGTGTGTGTGTGTGTGTGTGTGTGTGTGTGTGTGCATCTGGTGGCCTGATGCACACGGTTTAGATAAAAGCAGGAACATTAAAACTGATAAAGAAAGATGCATTACCAATGTTTGAAAACGAATGTCTGCATCTTCTAACAGAAAAGTCTGATAATTCATGTGAAACAGTAACACGCACACACACACACACACACACACACACACAGAGTCCAGTCCAGTGTCTTCATATAGATCTCCAGGATCCTCAGCAGCTCGGCGGGTCAACGAAACAACAAAACAGTGCAGGTAAAAGTTGTGCCATCTGTTGACCTGTTTAAAAATCTTCACTCCAGACAGCTTGTGCTGCTCAGACTGATTAAAAACATCAGATTTATGTCACAGGTGAGGAGAAAAATCACATCTGATTACACCTCGCTGTCTGTTTCATCACTTCTCTGTCTGTTTCATCATGTGGAAGCCAGACGGAGCCTGAGAGGTTCACTTAGCTTCCAGCAGGAGGTGAGTTATGAGAGGAGGAAGAGGTTGTGCAGAGGGGGCCTCAGTTTGTCACCTGTCATACTCAGTTGTGAGTTTGAAACTAATTAATGCAGCATATGTGCCTCATTTGAAGCGAGCCCCAAAAGCAGCTCCGAGCCGGCGAGCGCCGGCCTCAGAACGCAGACTCGTCTACCTCGGCGCGCTCACATCAGGTGCATCGTAAATACTGGGATCCCAGAGCGCCGCTGATGTTAGACTCCGCCAACAGGACTAAATCCACAGAGCTGCTCTCTCCTCCAAGCTCTGCCTGCTCTCCTCTCAGAATCCTGATGCAGGAAAACAAGTCGGGGACATTTTAATATTTCTGCAGCGACCCAGGGGTCCCACCGTGTTTGACATCCCCACCGTCCTCAGAGAATTCATCAAACTCTGTCTGTTCCTTCAGAAACATCAGTGAGGACGCTGTAAACTGTCCGCGTGTCTCTTGTCCGTCTTCACTCCGTCGCTCTCTTCATTCACAGGCTGATCTTAGGACGGCCGGTCGTGTTGTTGCTTTCACGGCGAATCACTCAGGAGCGCCGTCAGTCGTCGTGGTCATCAGTGCTGGACTCGTCTGAGGTCGTCTTCACGGGAAGAAAAAGTTGTCTGTAGCTGTAAACTGGTTCAACTGGTGCTCCTGAGACGTCATGTGTTGATTACAGACTGGTGGAGTTCGAGTTGTCGAGTCTCTTTTAATGCTTCCTCGACATGTCTCCTGATGAAACTGAAGGATTAATTAATTGTTGTTTTCTTTTTTACGTGAGTTCCCATGATGCTTTGTGGAAACAGCAGACAGTAGAGTCAGTCTCTTAAGGTGTTGGTGTTTGCACTCACCAACTCCGGCTGATACTGAAGAAAACGTCTAATCTAATGACCACACAGCAAAATCTGGAGGATTTCTGCTGATTTGCGGATGTTCACTGTTGACTGACCTCAGAGGATCTGCTGCTTCATCAGCGGACGTCTGACTCCATCTTTATGTTCTCAGTCTGTCCAGATTTGACTCTGAGAAAGAGTTTTTAATGCTAAATCTGCTTCTCCAGGTTGAGATTCAGCCAAGGCCAAAACCATCTGATCACCATCACACCGATTGTTTTGCGTGCACACAGTCATCACACCGCCGCTGCGTCCCTTTAACCCTCCAATATGTCACACAGTCATGATGTTCGACGCCATCTGTCCCTTTGACGGTCAGACGACCCTGGATCACCTCCGAAGTCTGCGTGGACTCGAGGTTCAACCGGAAAGGAGAGCGTCTGGAGTGTGGCCAAAATCTTAAAAAATCTTCACACACACGAGAACACACACATCAAACTCCTTCCCTCGACAAAACGCCGCCACATTCAGCTGAAACCCGCCCGCTGCCCGTCCATTCCTGACGGGGTTTGGCACATTGTGGCGTGGCCACTTAGCGAATGCCTCGTCTCTTTAATGACATTCAAATGTGACAGCTTAGTCCTTGGATTAAAGGGACGAGTCCTGCGCTTCACCTGCTGCAATCCCACTCTGAGCAAAGTGGCCATTATCCCGCTGTATTCCTCTCCACCGTCAGATCTGAGAGCGCCGCTCAATTATCCCGCTGCTTTCACGCGCTCGCTGACAGCCGCGCTGGCAGGTGTGTCCTTTCCTGACGCGCTCACCTCTCCGGATGGGAAATTAGTCAGTGCAGGTATCCATCAGCTAAAGCAGCTGACATCTTCCACCAGGATGCCCTTTCATTAAGAGCGAGGAGATGGAGGCGAGATGAGAGGAGCGAGCGCTGCGTGAACACCCAACAGCAAAATGGTGGCTTTTCACCGCCGGACCACTTTGGTGCTTTTTAAAAACAAACTACTGGCCGGGAGTTGATTTGCCTGCTGCAGGTTTCATGACAACAAAATGAGATCCTCCACAAAGCAAAGCCCTGATTAGTGAGTGTGCACCGTTTGTCCCACAATGCATCTGGACAAAACAGACAACAATAGAGGACGGCGGCTGCAGCTCAGCAACGGGAAGCAATTTGTGGAGTCCTGTGGAAGCTTTTTTAACGGCTCCTCAGGAAGGTTTGGCTTCTTATGATGCAGAGTGAGAGTGATTCATGTCTGTCTGTGCATGGATGGAGCACTGTGCTGCTGCAGCATCAACAAAAATAAACTGGATTTACTGTATGAAGTGTTACTGGATCGCACTGATTGGGATTGTTCGGATAAACTGCCAGTTTACGACTGAACGCAGGGCCAGAATATTAGGAACCAATCACAAATCTGCCATCACACCCTCCTAAAGTCTCAGAAGCCTCCAAGAGGAGTCTGAAAGTCTGAATGTTAGATTTTTTCAATGTTTTATCTCAAACCAAATGTTCTGAAAGTGGTTTTAAAGCCTTAAACGTGTCGATGTCAGCAGCAGCATCGTTCTGGTGGAAAAACACTAAACCCTTTTCTGTGGGTTAAATTTAAGGCTGCGCTGGTTCGGCCCATTTTACAGCCCATAAATTGACTGTTTTGGTTCGGTCACACCGCCCTCATCAGCTTCATTTCCAGCCACAGCAGGCAGCTATTTTCACAGTAAAGCTCTGATAAAGCTGCTGCACGACGTCCGCCCAGCACCAAGCAGCCATGTGGAGGAACGTTTAGCAGCTAAAGAGCCAGATATTTTTATCAGGAGCTGAAGACCAAAGCAGATCTGAACGAAGAGCAAATATTAGAATCACAAATGAAGGTTAATGCTGCTTCACTCTGCCGGACGCCTGAACGGGCGAGAGCAGTTTGTCAACGTCACGACCGATTCAGGAAAACCGGAACGCTGCGTCAAACAGGTAAACAGGTAAACAGGCTGACTGGTAACAGGTGAGAGGATCATGACTGGGTATGAGAGGGGCGTCCTGGAAAGGCTCAGTGGATCACAGAGGGTGGAGGAGGTTCACCACTTTGTGAACACATGAAGGATGAAGGAGATGAACACATGGCCGTCATATGTGATACCTGCTTTAGTTGAAGTAATAAAATAAAAAGACTGAACGCAGCTTCAACACTCCCCGTGTGCAGTTTGTGTGTAGCTTGTGTAGTTCTTTGGTCTTTGATTCTCTAAATATTCAGTATTACTCACATGTTGTTTAAAAAGCTGATAAGTTCTGGATCAAAGCGGGTTCCAGAACTCGTGTGATCCATCTCTTTCTGACTGAGTGCACAGACTCAGCTCTCGCTCATGCTGATTTTCTCCAGCTTTGCAGTGAATGAGCGTCTTTAACTCGGTGGCTCTCCTCAGTGAAAATGACTTTGCACCGCAGAGCAGTGGTGTTTACCCACATGCATCATAAAACCAGTCATTATGTCTGACTTCCTCCAGTTTCTGGTTGTCTCTCATTTCGCCAAAGCTTAATTTCTAGGAACAAAACGTGTCACCGCCCACTCCTCGAGCCCGCCGGCGGCTCATCTCAGAGCTTCGTTTCTGAGCCGCATGTTTAATCTGTTCGCTGCTGCCCTCCACGCCTCTTCCCCTCTACCTGCCCTGCTTCGGAGGGAAATGGAGAATCCCTGGAAGAGCCTTCGAGCTCGACAGCGTCCAGCATCCTCTCCCTTTTAGTCACGACGAGCGGGGCATCGCCATGGAAACAGCATTGGAGAGGATACAGGAGGCGGGCGGTCAGCGCTGATACTTCCCTAACAGGCTCTGACTCGGTGTCACACGCCGGCCACGGAAATATCGACATGAATTAGCATTTTTCAAATACGTGTGGATTTTTGGAGACTGCCCCGCTGACACCAGAGTTATTAATCATAACTTTGGACGGACGTCTGACGGGAGCAGCAAATTAAATGCACTTAGCTTTCTGAGTTCATTTAGCTCAAAATGAGCACAAATAAAGTTTATTTTAATACGAACTGAGTTAGAGAAAGTCGAGCTCACAGGGTTCAGCTCTGTGTGGGGCTGATGGAGGCACACTGAGGCAGGTACAGGTGAGACAGTGGAACTGACCCGGGGACGTCCAGGGACGTGTCGCTGCGTCAGATTCAGAGAAATCAAAGGAGCTGATGAGTGAAAACATTACATATTACTGACCTTGTGCTGTTTTCAGGTGAGTGTATGTCAGAAAGGATCATTTTAAATCACTCTGAGTTGTATTTCTGCTGTGAAAGGTGCCACATGAATACAGAATATTATTACTAAATTGATGTTATTATTATTTCATTGCCAGTCACTGTAACATTCATTGAATCAGGCCTTTAAATCCAAGTCACCGCACAGTGATTCACCATTGACTGAACTCCAGTCTGCATTGTGTTCAGGCTGGACGCCCACATGCTGAGCAGCCGCTCAGACCTCTCCTCAGGACTGTGTGGGTGTGTGTTCAGACTGAGCCTGATTGATATCTGTGACTCCTGTTTGTTTTACACCTATTGAACTCACACTAACTCTTTTTTTTTTGGCCACTTGGGAGCAGCGGAACAAGTTGTGAAAATCACTTTTAAGATGCAGCCGAAAACGATGCAGAGGATGAGAGCAGTGAGCGCGAACGCAAAGGAGTTTTTCAGCTAGACGAGGAGCTGGAAGACGCCTGGAAGACGCCTGAAAGACGCCTGAAAGACGCCTGGAAGACGGCTGAAAGACAGCTGGAAGACGCCTGAAAGACGGCTGGAAGACGCCTGGAAGACGCCTGAAAGACGGCTGGAAGACGGCTGGAAGACGGCTGGAAGACGCCTGGAAGACGGCTGGAGGACACCTGAAAGATGCCTGTAAGATGCATGAAGCCGATGGGGATGGGGGGACGGGGGGACAAGGGGACGGGGGGTTGACGCGTGAAAGCAGCGATCAGCCTCAACGTTGTTCCACTGACAGGCGGATGGAAAAACACTGATCAGCTGTTTGCAGTGCAGCGTTCTGCAGGGAGACACTGAGTCCTGCCTTCATGTGGACGTCCTTCTGACACCCCCCCTCCTCAGGGCTTAAAGGATCTGCTGCTAAGGTCATGGTGGCAGAGACCACAGGAGGCCCTCAGAGGTCCTGGTCCAGGCCTCGAGGCTTGAATGTCGCGGCCGATGGCGAGCTCACGTCACAGACAGACAGACTGATTTCAGGTCGGTTTGCACCTCCACGCTGTCACAATGAACAAGACTGATGTTAACGCACGAACACTTCACCTGCACCTCAACTAAATTCATGTTGAAATGCTGACCTTGATCACATTTAGGGTGAACGGCGTCTTGTCGACGTCCCGCTCTCACTCCTCCAGCGGGATCATTGCTGGTAACCTCCATAAAGCAGCTGGATTTATGGTTTTATCTGCAGAGGGAAAAGCCACTCAGCTATTTTCTGAACGAAGCAGCTTTAACCTTCAAGGAAAAATGAGGGAGATTACTTTGATGTAGAAACTGGGATCAATATGTTGTGAGCTTGTATTTAAGGTGGTATCTGCATTAAGAGCCGTGTGACGGCTCCGTTGTGTGACGGTTGCTGCATTAGCAAAAACAAACTTTGGAAAATGGAAGATTTGTCCACTGGTGCAGAAACAAAGCGCCTGATGTTTCCACTGCAGAGCTGATTTCACGTCAGCGAACGCCTCGTGGAATAAGTGTTAGCTCTCTTTAAATATTCCATGAAACACCTGAACCCTCCACTAATGTTCATTCTACAAACACTGTTTGCATATTAATGGAATCTCATCTCCATCAGTCCACTGTGAGGATCCATTCATCGGGTTTCAGCTTGTGTTCTTTGACCTTTACGAGTGTTTCAGGGGAAATAACGTCACTGAATATTAATGTTTTTGAATGTTAAACAAATGAAACAGGATAAATGTGACAGACGTCGACAAACAAACAGGTGTCAGCTTGTGAAAAGCTGCTCAGCATCACTCGTTCATCGACGTCCTCCTGCCTGACGCCGAGCTGTCAGTGAGTTTGTTAACAGACTCACTGACAGCATCAACATCAGCAACATCATCTTTCAGTCCGGTCGTCTCTCTTTTAGCTCCATCTTTGGTCTCCTCCAGCTCCTGAGGGGAACTTCTGGCTCTTTAGCTGCTAAGCGCTGCTCTGCGTTCAGCAGCTCGTCTCTACCTGCGTCGGCCTGCTGTTAAGTGCTGACCAGGTCGTGTCACAGCAGCTTCTAACAGCTTTTACTGACGGAAACAGCTGCCTGATTTCAGGTGGAGCCGGCACACCGCCCACGCAGGGCACGTTTCTGTTTCATGACAGCATCGCTGCCGTTTGGATTTTCACCATCATCCTCGTTAAACATTCGGGGCAAGCGGCAAAGTCAGCCAGCTGGATGTGTTTGAAACACCAGAACAATCGTATTTACCAAATGATGTACGTGGACTTCACACCGACCGCGATGAGCGCGGCGGCGACGCCCCTTCGCGCATGAGCTGGCTCACAGCAGCGCTCTTCACTAACAGATCCAACCTGCAGTCTCAGCATGTCTGACACTCACATCCGAGCACTCGACACCGTGGGGAGGCGGAAGACTTTGGCCTGTCAATCAGCCAACTTTCCCATTTTGCTTGATGCGTTTGAAGGAGCAGATCCGACACGCGCGACACTGAACCTCCCTGAAGCCACAGCAGCTGTAAGGTTAAACGGATCCCTCACTAATGCACTCAAGCTGAAACTGCAGATTCAACTGTGAAACCTACAGCACAACAGGGACGATGATCAGGCCGTTTTTGGTAAAAATAATCCAAAACTTCTCCCGTCTCAAACTTCCAGAGCTCAGCTGAAGCCCTCTGTGCGTCTGAATCATCATAATGGATCATTTAAAAAGATGAGGCGGCCGCTTCCTGAAGACGCTTCTGTCGTTTGCACCTTAACAAGCAACAAGTGCATCTTTTATTTCCATCAAATCTGACCAAGAAAACATGAAATCATGTAAATTTAACAGATTTGGGCGGTGCGGTCATGTGCCTTGTGGGCCTGGACCCTGCCTCCTGCTTTCTGTTTCACTGGTGTTTGTCTCGTTTGCTTGTGTGAAACTTCACATGATGCATGTTCCTAAATAAACGTGTTTCACTAAATGACCACAGACAGGGAGTTCATGACTATAACTATGATAACTGTGGCTCATTATTGCTGCGCAGGGACCTGATTTGACCGTTACAGCAAGTGAGCAAAGTGACTTTAACATTTCCCGATGGAGCAAAACCAAACACATGCTTAGTACAAAGTCTGCGACTATACATTCATGAATTTCTTCACACAAATTAAGAAACTGGAGCCACAAAATAATGAAAAAGGGACTGAAATTAGGCAAAATGAGAAAATGATGTATATCATCTTCATTCAAATTAATGAGAACGAGCAAATGAGGTCTATTTCTGCCTCCACACAAAATCATCTCATGCTGTCGATATAATCAGTCCTGGCCTCAGAGCGGGTTTTATTCCTCTGTGGCACCTTCAGGCAAACACTGTAATTGGTTAGTTGGTGCAACCATTTCACAAGTGCAGCTCCAGCGAGGAGGAGGAGGAGGAGGAGGAGGAGGAGGAGGAGGGTGTTTATGCTGCGCCTGCCTCTATGCAGTGACAGTAAGTGATATAAACATCTTTGTGGAACAGATAATGCAACAAAACAAAAGGCAGCCTCAGCAGAGAGGTCAGCCCATCAGTGAGAGACTGACGCCGGCCTCGGCTGACGTTTCCAGGCCGAGCGGCCGGCGACAACATCGACTGTGCAACAGTAAAAGTAGGCATGCTGCAGAGACACGATAAAAAAAGAGACAAATAGAGGAAAGTAAAGATACCAACCATGAGCTGCAGGTTCAGTGCTGGGCGCAGTGTCTGAGCACACAAGGAGAGGACATGGCAGTTGAGGAGGGAGGTGTGGAACAGGAGGAACAGCATGCAAATAAAGGAGAAATGGGGAGGAGGCAGGGAGGGAGCGGGGCAGGGGGAGAAAACAAATGACACCCATAAGCAAGCATTCAGAAGACCAGAACATGACAAAAGACATAAGGCTTAAGGGAAATCAAAAGGAACCAAAGGCAGTGCAGAGATAAACATAAGCTCTCACACACACACACGCACACACACACACACACACACACACACACACACACACACACACACGCACACGCACACACACACACACACACACAGGACGCTCCACTCAGAGGGGAGTGTGGCTACTGCTGGAGGAGATATGGAAGAGACAATTATCACGTGCTGTCGGCGCCTCTGCGTGGAGGAAGGACTATCAGGAGGACGTGACTGTGCAGCTGTCCTCCTGTAACACACAGCGAGCTGGAAAACACTTCACCATCTATTTACCGAGGCGGCAGCGACTCCAGCAAAGTTTAACTTCAGCTGAGACTGTCACCGGCGCGCTCTGATGGCCTGGATTTCAGGTCTGACGCCTGGTTTTCCTTTCAGATCTGCTTAGCCGGAGCGGCCTTTCCTCGCCGAGACTCTACGCCTCACGGTGACCCTGAACGTCCTGCGCTGGTGTTGCTGCCGTGCGATCGCAGCCTGATGTCCATCAGGCGCCAGTGTTTTAGAAAAGTGGCCGTGATTGTTGGAGTGTGTGTTTCAGAAAGTTCTAAAATGGTTTGTTCCAGCGTCTGAAAGGGCGTCTCAGATGCTGCTGGATGAGGTCTGTCGAGCGCTTGGTGTGAATCACACATCCACTCTGTCTAAAATCCTCCTTTTTCTGCTGAATTTTGAGGCTGTTGACATCTTTGCTACCCAATGGAAAAAGAAAAATACTGTTATTTTTGCCCCATTTTCACACAATCTTCCTAGAAGTTGTCCAAATATTGATCAAAAAGTTATTTAAAGTTAATTGTGTGTGTGTAGATGGCGTGTTAGCTTCAGAGCGTGGCTGCTCATTCAGAATCACCAGAGACTCAAGACATTTGCTTCAGTCTGAGATCGGCTGCATCGATCAGGATGATTGATCGGATCTATCAGAGCAGGTGTAGCTGTGAGGTACGATAACACTCACTGCCCACCTGTGGCTCTGTGAGCGTCCATCAACGTGCATCTGCGTCAAGTGTCAACCTTTAAACGCGGTGAAAGTGCTGATATGAATCTAAAATGAAGCAACCCGTGCTCGTCTGAGGACTCTGGGCAGGAAAAACAAACAAAAACAGATCCGGAGCCTGAATGTTCATCAGTGAGCTCTACGTCTCCCTGCGTTCTGTCTCAGCGGAGCCCTAACGGTGCCTGCGGGCCACGAGGACACGGACATATGTTTGTGTAAGACGGCGAATGTGCTCAGGACTAATGTGCGATTGTTCTGGGAGCAGCGGGTCAATGCCACATCTGAGCTCTGCCGCCGGAGGCTCAGCACACGGCGGCGATTCCACCGGACGAGGCTGCGTCGAGTCCGTCTCACAGCTACCGAGGGTCCGTTCCCGAACAGGGTCCTTGAGTAGCTGAGACGTGCTGAATAATGCCACAGGCCAGTTTGTACACTGACAGTTTCTCAGCATATCTGCTGCGCCTCAGTAAAAACACCATCAGTGCCTCTTTGTTATCGACAGAATTGATTTTTCATTATTGTGGAACAGTTTCAAACTAAACGAGCTAAGACAGCCGAGTTTGTCCTTGACCCGGATTCGACGGTATCACACAGCTAGCTTACTTTAAAGCAGGGTGGATCCCCTCGGTAACCTTTGACCGTGATCATCATGGAAAGGGTTCATCCCAAAGCTCTCACAGCGAACACGTGGAGGTGTAACACTTCAGGCGTGGATAAATGAGGACTTGGGTCACGACTGATGATGTCTCATCAGTCCAGACAAGAAGCAGATTGAGAAAGGTCTCGTACATAAAGAGAAAATGGGGACGTTACTGACTGGGGACCATTTATTTTCAAGGTTTAACAACGTCCAGCTACCGTCTCTATAACAGTGTCCGCTCAGAGGAAGGGACAGCCTCGTTCTGTCTCTGCCTCCACTTAGAGTAATGCACTCGTGTTGAATGGCATCAGAAAGTAAAAGCCTGTGGCCCAGTGAAGGCAGCACGGGCTGCTAACCCTCATCACGCCGCGGGTGGCCGCCATGTGGGACCATTCAATATGCCTGCCGCTGAGTGATTGCCTGTCCATTTCTGAGCAGCCTCCTCCTCGTCCGCCGTCTCCAGCTTCACAGGTCAACTGAGACATCGCGGCGTCCTTGCTGACATTCACAGACATGATGCGGACACATCAGCTCCGTGGCCGGTCGCCACGCTTCCCATGAGCCCTTTGGTGACTCACTGTGACATGACATCCAGCTCAACACGCGGAGATAACTGCGTGCCAATCATAATTATATTGGCAGAAATGCATTAGATGGAACCCTGTGGTAGTGGAAATGCCAACAGGCTGCTGGGTGTCCCCGCTGGCAGCTAGATTACTTTTTTGTTGGATCCACTTTCTCTGACCTGCTTTCTCTGCCTCGGCTTTAGTTTGTGATTTCCTGCATTTTCCAGAATTTGTCCCCCCCCCCCACACACACACACAGAGCCCTGCTGATAGAGAAACTGGTATCTCTCAACAATAGATTTCTGCCTGTAAGAACGGTTGAATGTTGGTGAAAAGCAGTAAATCTGATCGTTTCTAAGCTGCTGATCACTTGTTTTTTTTTGCCACTTTAAGTTTTAACTGAACAAACGACCAAATGAGCTCCTCATGCAAGAGACTGCATCACTGTTTTGACTACAAGGTCAAATTTAGCAGTAAAAAATGTGAAAGTCTGAGAATTTGGTGGCTTTTTAGTGAGATTTGGTACAGATGTTCATGTCACCATCATCATCATCATCATCACCACTAACAATTAGCTTCAGCTGGACTTTGTGTTTTATGCTAGTTAACGCGCTAAACCCAGATGGTAAACATCATACCTGCTACACATCAGCATGTTAGCATTTAGCTCAAAGCACCGCTGTGTCTTCAGAGTCGGTACAAACGTGTGCAGATGTAGAGTCTTCTGCATCTTCCCTTTTAGGGGGGTTTCCTTTAAGATGTGCATCTATGACCACAAAGTGTTGTGCAGTAATAGAAAGTGTCATTTTGAAGCACTCCATGCAGTCTGGGGGCTGTCATGCAGGCTAAATATGAGTATATGTGTAAATACTGAGGTGAATGGCTGCGAATGTTCTTCACTGGTGGTAGATTTCAGACACTGTGCGGCGAGCTGATTACCTCCCGGCCCTTCTTTACGAGTCTCATCTCCGTTTGGTCATTGTGGAGCGCAGTAATACCTCCACAAGAAAATATACATCCACATTAAGAGGACGTGCGGGGCTGCAGACGAGTGTTTTCCATGATGCCGAGCGCTGTAATGTCACCCACGCTCTCTCAGGGCCGCGCGTCACGTGACGGCGGTTATCGCGCCGCTATCGACCTTAATCAAATTAGTTATAGCTGGCTGCTCCAATTCTGAAATGGACGAGGAATCAAACTGAGCAAAGTGGGAGCAATATCACACATTATGTGGCCCGCTGTGTGCATGTGCAGGAGGGAGAGTGTGAGGTGGAGCCACATCCAAATTAATAAAAGTCTTAAGTCACTCCTCCAGATGGTGTTTACGTAATTTAAGACCTTGACGAATGTAATGGATATTTGTTTCTCTTCCCTTCCCTCGCGTGTTTTGTCGTCCTGTCTGTAGTGTGGGTTAAATGAATTGCTTGTCTGCACCGTTTATGGTCCTCCATCAATTAAAAGTAATGCTAGCCTGCCGCCTGATTGTTTTAGTACACAAGGTACACATTTATTATCTATTTTCTTCTTTCAGGGATTAAGTGGCATTGTTCGCTCGGCGGTGTGGTGCATTAGGGAATGATTAGTCATACTGTGTTGATGGAGAGAGAGGTGAGAGGATGAGAGAGACAGGGTTTGTGGGAGGATGAACGCTGAATCCGTACGACGGCGGCGCTTTGGTGCTTTTGAGGTCGGCTCGTGTTTCACAAAAGACCTCCTGTTGGCCCTGACTACCACTGGAAGGTAATAGACTGCTGCCCCTGAACAAAACGCTGCTTTTCAAGGAAAAGCTTTCTTCCACACTGACACAGAAAAGGCAGAAAAAGGAATGTGGACAGCTGAGCATCATGGGAAAGGAAAGAGAGGATGCTGAAGAAGGAGAGGCAGCAAATTCATCTTCAGGGAGACGTTTGGACAAAAATCACAAACAGCAGCAGCGAGTCCTAATGAAGGAGCCGACCAGTCAGACGTCTCCATTTAGAAATGTGTTAAGCGGTGAACGTAGAAAAAACGTTTCCCTGTGTCACTTTCTGAACCCCACCGAGCACCTCAGAGCCATGTGTTGGGGCTTAAATAGGTTTTTTAAAGCACTCCATTTTGTCCCTCTAATGGCCGACAGAGAAAAAACCTCAGTCCCTCTCTGATGGATTCATTTGGCAGTGGCTCTCTGATCTGAGCGGCACGCTGCAGGTAAATGAAATCAACTGGCTGAGCATATTATGGTCATATGAGTGCGCTGCCTTCAATCTATATACTCAGTAATAATGGAATGCCCCTGATAGCTGAAAGCAAAGACAGGACATCTGGCAGAAACTGTACGCGGCTTGTTTCAACCTGAAAATAGTGGCAGTGCAGACGTGAGGTTTGCTTTGTCAGGTGGAGTCCACACGTCTCAACTGAAGTCCTGTCCACAGGGGACTGAAATCAGCTGCCAGCACACTGTACACCGATTGTTAGTACGCACAGATTGTCACTGATTAAAGTCTCCTTCGGTTCAGTAAAAGCTTCTTTGCGGGACGAGACGTCCTCTGCGTCTCACAGAGTCACAGCTAGCAGCGTCCGTAAAGACAAAGACAGGGAGTGGACTGTGAGGACGCCGTGCTTTTGAATTCACCTTTTCTTCTGAAGCGCTTGGTTCTCCTTTAAAGTTACAGGTTCCACGGTACTTCACGCTTACTCTCAGACTAATTCAGAAATTTGGTGCGAGTGATCTTTGGAGAACGTACGTCTCCAGTATCACTATTTACCTCTAAAGTAACATATTATTCTCAGCAGGCGCATTAGAAATAATCAGCATCCGCGTGTCGGGATAGCTATAATCAGAAGAGGCCTGTGCAGACGGCAGACTCTGAGGCATCAATCAGCCTGCACAGATAGGTATTCTCTTTAATCCAATCAGATGGCATAATCAAGCACAATGCCTGTGATTTCTGCCAGCCTCGTGAGATTTGTTCCAATTGAGCGGTCTGTCAGGGAGGCTTTGATTGCATTTGGAGCTCAGGCTGATTTCTGAGTCGAGGCATAAAGTGATGTTTTCTATCTGCACCCTTTGGAGATTTATCCTCACAATAGCCCCCCCCCCCCGTTCTGTTTCTGAAAGGGCGAGATAAAATTTGCTTATTTCAAACGGCCTAATTTTCTGTGCTCGTGCTCAGTCGTGGTTCATCCCCGCCGCCGCCCTCTTCCCACAGTCCACCCACAGCGTGATCTTTAATGGACTTTATGAATGACACCATCACAGTGAATCCAGTGTCCATGTTTCATCATTTACAGCCTTCAGACCAGTTTGTTTTCTTTGGCTTTCCCATCATGCCGCTTCAGGTGATACCACGCCACACCGCCGCAGTCCGACCGCTGACTGTTATCCAGTGAAAATCTGCCATCAGGAGATCAGGATTAATACCAGTGAATGAGCTGCTGCTCAGCTTCCGAACAGTTTCCAGCTACTTTGTAGGTTCTCCGTTCTTCTAACACCTCCCTCCACCTGAACTCCCTCTCCTGCAGCGAGCAGCGTGCTCCTCACGACACACATCCACCGACCGCCTGCAGAGATTCCACCGCACGTTTCAGCTGTTTGTTCTCGTTTACCGTCGCTGCTCTGTTGACTGAACGAGCTGCATTAAAGAACGTATCGTAGGTGTAGAGCTCCTGGAGACGCTCCAGAAACAGAATATCCAGTTTCATCTGGATTCTTTTAAGCCCTTGAAGATTCAGTCATCACTGACTCGAGCCACTAAGAGCAAACGCAGCGGTCAAAGTTGTCATACTGACATTTAAGGTACGCTGATCGATTCCTGGTGTCAGCTCATGCATTGAGTAACATGCAAGAAAACATTCCACCTGAAGAGCTGGGGGTAGCGTTTGAGCGCCTCAGTGAATTACATGATATTTCTCCGGTCTGCCGCGAGCTAACGTTAGCTAGCATCACTCATCCTTCGTTCTTCTGACTGCTTTTTTATTTGAGGTTCATTTCCAAAGAAACGCTGCAGAGCGGCGTGTGTGTGCTGCGTCCACGCTGCCTGCAGGACACAAAGCTAGCCGAGCTGCATGTTCACAGCCTGTTAGCTGAGCCTCCAACGTTTCCTCAGAAGAGACGTTTCCAGTGCAGCTTCACTGAAGGAAAAGGAATCATTCAAAACACTAACAGCTCGCATTAAAGCCACGCTAACGACATGCGTGCTAAGACCTGATGATGAAACTATTCGTACAGTCAGTCTGACATCCGCGGTGCGCTCAGTTACAGCTCAATGACGTCGCTAAAGGGCGCCCTGGCGAAGCGCTGCTATCTGACGCTCTGCGGCTTGAAATGAGGGTCAAAGTTCACGAGACGCAGATCACGCTTGACCACAGTTCAGTTCAGAGACTTCAGGAACGTTTCGCTGCTTTGTAAAATGGCTTCCACTGTTTTTGAGTATTTACCGTACATGAATACATTTGTGGCCTCAGCCATTAAAAATCAGTCAGTTAAATGAGAGAAGAACTCTGGATGAACTGTCATGAATCGGTAAGTGATGACAGGAAGTGGACCACAGGTAAAGGAACACGCTGACGAGCATGACGGCCGCTGTGATGATGGAGATACATGGAGTGACTCAAGGCTGTGCAGGGGATAAGGGAGCGCACACGCACACACACACACACACACACACACACACACACACACACACACAGATAACCAGGTCGTGTGAGGCTGATACTGTACCTTGATTGGCTTCGGGGTAGGAGATGGTGGAGGTGATGGTGGTGGTGGTGGTGGTGGCTGTGGTGGGTATAGGGGTAGTGGTGGGAGCATCTGGATGAGAGGACAGATACATGACAAACACAGGGGGGAAACAAATGAGTATAAACGCCATGAGGATAAAGTAAAGTCACAGAGAAGCCGCCGTACCGCCGTTTGACGTATGACCAGCAGCTTGCTCGTGTCACCACGCGTGTGACTTAAAGGTCTGCTGGAGGCTTTTTGATGAATGGACAGCGGCGATGCATTAAACACCGCACACGCCGCGATGACGCCGCAGCACACACGCCGGCCGAGCTGATCAAAGATCTTGTTGGGAACTTTTCTCCTTTATGTCTACTCACGGGCTACACACCACGACATGAAATACTGACAAAGCCAGCGAGCGCGTGGTCGTTAGAAGTGATTAAATGTCTAATGAGCAACACATGCTGGCATTGTGCTTATGCTGTCATTGTTATGCAGCGAGCTCTCCTGACAAACAAACGTGGCCGTGCATCCTGAGCATCTCCAGGAAAAGAGCACGACGTCGAGGGAAAACGGAC
Source organism: Chaetodon trifasciatus (assembly GCA_037975065.1). Classification (NCBI taxonomy): domain Eukaryota; kingdom Metazoa; phylum Chordata; class Actinopteri; order Chaetodontiformes; family Chaetodontidae; genus Chaetodon; species Chaetodon trifasciatus. The sequence goes on along the minus strand of JBBMOE010000031.1, from coordinate 6,554,395 downwards.
AAAAAGCTAAACGTGATGTACGATGAACGGCACAGAAGCAGAAGGAGGAAAGAACATCCACACATAAACAAAAGAAGAAGAAATGAGCAGCATGAAGAGGAGGCGCTGAGTGCACAGACTTTGACCCGTGATGCTTCTTCCTCCCACAGCTTCTCCCTTCTTCCTTCATTAGCCGGGTTAGACCCCACACTGACAGTGACCGGGGGAGATATCAAAAGTGACATTTTCCTTGTTGAAGCGGCGGCGCTGCACTCATATGAAGCCTCTGACTGCGCCGCTTGCTCAGAGACCTCCCATCATGCCGCGGTGATTGTCTGGGAATACGCTGAGGAACCTGTTGGGGTTATCAAACGGCTGAAAAAAATGGTAATTTGTGGCTGTTGATAAGGAGGAAGGCCGGTCTGCACTTAATGAATGAAAGTGTTATAAGAAGGTGAGGACAGGAAATGAGTAAGAGGGAGCAGAGGGGAGTCAAGGAGACAGAGGAGGGGCTTCATGGTGTCACGTCTTTGCCTTTTATGTGACGGTGGACTCGAGCTGCGGCCATCGTGCTTATTTCTCAGCACCAACCATAAAACAGGAGCCGCGATGACGACGTGTAGTTCTAAGCACTGAGAGCAGGAAGTCAGACGCATTCGATCGATTGATTTCTAATTAACAGCTGCAAAACAGAAAAAAAGTGCTGCTGATTTGTTTATGTTTGTTTGTTTAAAACACACTGAGCTGCATGAAAGGTGACGTTCAAATACAGTTAATAAAGTGTCTGTAATTATGGACAAACCTACGAAGAGAGCAAACGTATGGTCTGCAGAGCTGATCTGACAAACACACTTTCCTCCTGACTGAGCGCAGACTGGAAACTCCATATTTGTGTCCTGTTTTTAAAGATTTCATCTTCACTGGCAGCGAACGGGCTTCGAGGGGAGAAGCTGGACACGAGCTTTATCTGTGAAACGGACTGCACGACGAGACGTGATGCAGACGACACAGAACGAGCTGATGTCATACAAATATAATCTGAAATCTGAGTGGACGCTGGTTTCTCTGGTGGATTTCTTGTACTTTATATTATTATATTGTTGACTGAGGACAGTGAAGCTATATTAAAGGGTTCACACCGGGATCACTATCATACCTCACATCTGCTGTCACTGGATGAGTGCCTGTACTCAGTCATACTTCATATTCACGTGAAAATATTTCCAGCATGAAATCACGTCACATTGAAAACGTACATCCCAAAGTTCTATTATAGATAATCAGAGTTCTCCTGCTGTGTGTAATGTCTTTCCTCAGGGCGCAGAGGTTGTTTATCATATAAAAGTAGTCTTCCCGGAGGCCACGAGTTGTTCATAGTTACTGCACAAATGTGTTCAGGGTTGTTAGTTTAGAAAATCACTTACTTTTTGCACTTGAAGAAAAGTGTATCAAGTAATTCGAGCGCGAGGCGGAGAGGACCGAGCGGCCTCACAACTCTGCCTGAGGCGAATTTAAAAATGCAAATGAAGGCCTTAAGGTGATGCGGATCAGCATTCAGACTCCGCTGACGTACGCCGTGTTTTTAATCTGTCCACAGTTCGTTCTTTTAAAGACAACCTTGACAACACAAAAGGCTGAGCGGACCGACGTGCGGACAAAGGCGGCGGGGAGCGATGTGTTGGGAAGCGGGCTGGCGGGCGAAGCTGGAGCTGATGAGCTTCACACACGCTCGAGAGCCGCAGACCTCCAGCTCGGGGGTGGTGCTGTCTAATTGGTTTCATCCCACCATGAACTGTGAGGGTCCAGCAGATGTTTGGGATCATCAGTGTCAACAACTCATTAAAAACCTGATGCAAAAAAAAGAAAGAATTCCACGAAAAGAAGCAGCGGACAAGATGAAAAGCTGGCGAGCGTCTGGATGCGCGCTACATTTCCTTTTCGTGGCGAGCTGGCGAACAGAGGAGCTCATTGACTTTCAGATGTGACGGGCCGAACGCGCCCCCCCCCGCTGCGTCACCGGGCCCTGTTTACTGATGAGGCTGATGAATCAGTGTTCTTCTGGTCTGAACGAACGAGCAGGACGGCAGGAAGCGCCGAGACAACCTGACAGGAATCGTTCCCGCTGAAGCCGCCCAGTTAAAGAACGCCACGAGAAGACAAAGACGGAACGCTGCCTTCTAAAGTACAATAGAGCGCAGTACAGTTTAGTAAAGTACTGTAGTATGGTATAGTACAGTGCAGTATACTGTAGTGTACTGTAGTACAGTATAGTATAGTGTAGTACAGTGTAGTATAGTATAGTATAGTACAGTATAGTATAATATAGTGCCGTATACTCTACTATGTTACAGTGTAATAGAGTATAGTTACTATACTATACTCTATTACACTGTACTACACTATACTTTACTGCACTACACTATACTATACTATATTACATATAGTATAATATATATTACAGTACAGTATAGTATAGTATAGTACAGTATAGTAGTAAAAAAAAACGTCTTTTTCTTCCAGAGTCTAGTTTTCTGATTCCACCTTGTTGTCCCTCGTTCAGAAGTCCACAGTCTATGAATATGGACGCATGTTGGACACACGGCGTCCCTCCTGTCCATTCACTGTGTATGAGCACTGCAGGCTTCAAGTGTCCACAGCACACGGTGGACCTGTGGTGGGACCTGTTGAAGTAATACCATCTGTCCCCTGTGGGAACTTTAGATGGTCATGTGACTTCAGGTGTGACAGACTGAACCTGTGGAGGAACAGACTCTGTCAGTGTCCACCACATGTTGACCACAGACTTCAGCCGTTAGCTTTGAAGGGACGAATAAGAAGCCAACATGTATTTTTACACATCACACACGTCTGAGCGACCCTCCCTCATTTTCTTCAAACATATTGTACGTTTGAGTGGCAGGTGTCAGAATTAGGATTGATATCCTGCTTTAAGCTCTGGGGGCAGAGCTGCTCTGCAGATTACAGTTTGGACCCACTGGAGGCAGAACGTTGGACATTTCCACAGCACGGCTTTAAAGCAGCACAAACTGACATGTCACAGCGTTTCCTGACATCACGGCGCCTCTACGCTCCGTCCTGGTTTCCAGCCTGCGTCGCTGCCAAACTGCATGATTGATTTGTGTTCGGTCATACGATCCATATAAGGCCTCTTAGCACCTGTGTTTTTATTCTTCCTCCATGTCTTTGTGAAGTTTCCCGGCCTGTCTGGACGCGTCCTTGTTCCCTGTATAATCCAAACCGATGAAGCCTCGACACTCGTGCTGCGATTAAGGGCTTTACATATAAACTTGACATTGACTTGAAGTGACGTTTGTGGAGGCCAGTAATGTGAAAGAGCATTAAATCCTGGCCTCTCTGAACTCCTGACTTCGACTTATCTTTGCACAGAGAAGTTACAAAAGACCTCACGAGTCAAAAAGTTGAATGAGTTTTAATGTGCTGGTTCCTGTCGAAGGGCCTCGTGCTCATTGCACTCCTGGACCAACACTGCAATCAGCCAATCACAGCCCTCTGACATCATCAGCGTGCTGCTCTTGTGGATGTGAATTCAACAAAATGCTTAACTCCATGTCTTTAAGTCATTCATATTTAACTGCTACTGTCTGGGACCAACCTGGAGCTCTAGCCACATTAGCTGCTGCAGGGTTAGCGGGCTAGCTTGCTAACGTGGTCGGCTCTGCTAACCAGTAAGTTTAGCAATAAGCTAGAATATTGTTCACTAACATTAAAGGTGATGAAAGAGCCCTCATTTTGCTTTGGTCATGTTGATCCAGGACCATCGACATCGCACAGGAGCGGCACGCTGATGATGTCAGAGGGCTGTGATTGGTTGACTGCAACGCTGATCCAGGAATACATCCAATATCAGCCGAATAATCCCTGCGTCGAAAATGTCTTGATGAGACAGACAGGATTGAAGACGTAACCTCTTTGCATGTTTGTTGTGGTGGTGGAATCACGCTCCTCCTCATAACATTTTACACCAGCAATTTCACTTCCACTCAAGTGCAATTTCAGCAAACTAAGAGCACTTGCAGCCTGAACAGGATGTTTCGGTACCCTTTGCACCTCTGGAAGACACATTGGATGCCACTTAGAGAGCTAACAGTAGCTCCCATGTGCTTTAATGGAGAAGAAGTGTAAAGTAAGTAGGAAGACGACGAAGAGCAGCAGGGTCACTAAACTTGTGTGCAATAAAGGCCAGTGCAGCTAAAGGAGCAGAGAAGAAGAGGAGTCGGTTATTGGGGAAGCGGCGGCCTGTAAACAACATAAAACCCCTCGGCGCCGAGTCGCTCGGCTGTGAGAGGAAAACCCTGATGGTTGTGTTTTCTTACCCTGTGAAGTACGAGCGGCGCTGAGAGTCAGAGCGGCGCAGACTGCATTCCTCTGGCTGTTAACATTGTTAGTGTCAGCCAGTCTCACAGTGCTCTCCATCACTTAGGGTCACAATACTCGGGAATCAGATGGATTAGAGGAGATGCTGCCATGGCTGCATTTGTTCTGGCTGTCAAACAGGAGCAGTGCTGGGGGCGGAGGCGCCATGCGGACTTTATCATTCAATTACAAAGCTCTGATGTACAGTTTGGGATCTTGTGCTGAGACAGTGGCTGGTTTTTAACGTTTTCCATGATCAGCCTGGAAGTTTGGAGGCTAACCTTTCAGCACTGAAATAAGCATGTCTTCATTTCTCATGAAACTCTCTTCAGACGTCACGCAGTTTGGTTCGTTTGGTCTGGATGAACAAACCAAGAGGTGCATCATGAGGCCAGATGGACTGACGGTAGCTCACTGATTGGACAGCTCTGGTGACTGTTATCCTGCATCATCGGTGCTAGATGGACACGAGAGGACGGACAGCAGACCACGCAGCGTTATCTCGGGTATCTTGAACAGATTGGGGCATTGCTTTTCGGAATAGTTGGTGGATTTAATAGTACAACTTTTTGGGAATGGGGCTGTGGTGGCAGTACGTGACAGTCTGTTAACTACAAACTGTATCTACCACCATTAAATCCAGAGGTCGGTCAGCTCCACCTGGAAGCAGACCAGCAGTCTCAGTCCTCAGCAGAGCTCGGTCTGCAGCTTTCACAGCAGCCCAAATGAACCACTCTGCACTCCAGAGTTCCATCCAGACCAAACACATTAGCTGTGACAACACGCTGTGAGCAGGACGAGGACTCGAACTCGCAGCTCAAGTCGAATCTGTTGTTGTAACCAGATGCTTCATATGAGCACATGGACGCTGAGAGCCCTGCTGCTGCTCTGAGTCATGTCTCAGGAGTGTGTGCCAACATACAGTACATGCTTTCTTCCCACCTTCTATTTTGGTAAATGGTGTGTGTGTGTGTGTGCGTGTGTGTGTGTGTGTGTGTGTGTGGTAAAAAGGGGTTTGAAACATAATGTGAGAATCAGTTTCTGACAGCTCAGCCGCAACATCCTGTCTTCCCATTAGCAAGGCGAAGGTTCGGCATGATTTGCTGTTGAATTACAGCAGACATTAGTGGTGGGGGGGCCGCGGACACATCAAAGTCATCAAAAGACTGCCTCTAAAAGGATGGAGGCCTTCTGTGGTCTTAATGGCGGCTGTGTTTTTTTTTTTGGTGCGAGGCTTTTAGTTGCCCGCGTGTTGCATTACCGTGTTTATCTTTGTCTTCTCTCTCCGGTGTGTGTGTGTGTGTGTATGTGTGTGTGTGTGTGTGTGTGTGTGTGTGTGTGTGTGTGTGTGTGTGTGTGTGTGGGTGGGTGGGTGGGTGGATGAGAGGGGGCGACTTGCAGCCCTCACCATGGGGTTTTGTTGTTAGGCCTGGTGAGAGAAAACCTGCTAGCAGAAAATTCATACTTCATATAAAATTGTGCTTAATGGATCACAGGAAGCTGATCGGATCGATTGATTATTCGTCACGTGTCGTGTTGTGTTGATCCCAAACGTAATCTAAATCTGAACTATGAAACTGAAACACTTTGTTAATGAAAGTTCATTACATTGTTTATCCTCTGCTTTAGCTTAGAGCTAATCCTGGTTCTGATCTTAACCCTAAACTCAAATCTTTTGGCTGAATTTCACACTCATTTCTACAGAAGTCAGCTCTGGAAAACTTCAATCCAGAGATCCACGAGTCAAACTGATCCCTACAAAGACCAGAAGACCGAGCAGAGGACAGCCTGACGCTGCTCCGTTAGCATCGACTCACAGCTGTAATCCAGCAGGTGGCAGGAAGCCGTTTCCTGATCTTCAGCGTTCCTCTGTTCTTTCATTGCTCTCATCATTAGCACAGCAGCTCTCTGCTGTAAATAACATCCATTCAGCTGGTGTCCGTCAGGCACCGAGGGCCGCCCCCCCCCCCCCCCCCTTAAAAAAAATGAAGCCCTTTCACTCTGCTAATTCCCTCAGACAATAACGGCCAAATAATTTCTCTGCAGGCTCAGGGTCGACCAAAAGTGATAGTGAAGTCATTCTGTCCGGGGAAAACGAGCACATCAGAGAGCGACGCTCAGGGAGAAGCTGTTATTGGTATCAACAGCATTAAAAAACACGATAAAATAATGCTTATGAGGAGGAGAGGAGGATTCTACGTCAACGGGAAGCAGAGAAATAAAGAAACGTGGTGAAGCAGAGCTGAACATCCACGCCGGGTCTCTGCTGTGGTTCTGCTGATTGACAGCAGTTCCAGTTTGGCTGAAGACAGATTCATCAGCATCTAATCACATTACCGCGGCCTAAAGATCCATACATTAGAAATGTAATCCAGTGACACCTGTAGGTCGCATTCGAGGGCAGTCCAGAAGTTCTAAAAAAGGCCGTGTGCACAAAGCTGCTCTCTGATTGGTCAGAAATATTACCGGGAAGATTCTCCTTCCTCATGATGGAGCAGTGTGTATTACTAACTGTCTTCACTGTGTGCACGTGGCTAATAAAGCAGCTAAATGGATGAAATATGCAGTCCAGAGCTTCAAGACTGCGACTGGAAAACAACGTCCTCATGGTCGAATCAGAAGATGCGCTGCCTCGGAGTCAGGCTCTGACGGGCGCATCGGATGAGCCTGATCAGATGATCGTTGATCATCAGGCCAGCTGTTTTTGGACGGTGGGCTCAGTGGCGATCTGACTACAAACCGCTGCAGAGGTCGAGTGGAGGTGAGCTTTGCTGTGTGATTGCTGGGTTCATAAAGGAACCACACCTGAGGGTGGAACACTGCAGGTTTCAACACAGCTGGTTCAAAGGCAGAAGGTGTGATACACCTGAAGACACGCTTGTTTCAAGGCCTTCTCCACATGGCTGGGATACAAAAACACTCTATTACATTTTAATTCAAGAATTTTAGCCTGAAAGTAGTCAGAGCCAGTCTACCAAATCTACCATTAAAACGTGCTTGTAAATGCAGAATACACTGAACTCCTCCTCAGGTCATTAAAAAGAGTGCAGAGAGAGGAGCGACACCGAGGACACGACCTCGGCGTCCTCTCTGGTTGTGAAAATAGCACTTCGTTAAAAAAACCTAAAGAAGCTGCTTTGGTGTGGGCGTGCTGCTGCAGGCGCTGGTGAGAAGATGAAATATAATGCAGTTTGAGTAATAGTAATAATGAGCCAGCAGGCTTATCAGAGGCCCAAACTGTTCACCGACAGTTGAAATGTTGTTAACGCGGCCTCAGGACGGCGTGTTAGCGCGGGCAGAAGGCACAGCCGAGTGAGCGAAGCGACGAGCTTTCTCTGTGGGTCGTACCTGCAGACTGAAGCAGGCAGGGGTTAAGACTAGACTGCACCTGTATTAACACACAGCCCCTGTTTAACAGTCAGTCTGCACACCTTGGCTTATGCTAACGAGCCCAGTCTTTAGTATGCTACAGGTGCTAGCAATGAGCACCAGCGCCAACAACCCACCAAACATCAGTCTCCACACGCATGATTCTGCTGCTTGTGTTCACGGAGAGTCTCTGAAAACCTGCTCAGTGTTCGGCGTGAAACACGGCGGCTGAAGAAGACTTTGATATTCTGTTCTGTCAATGAAACGTGAGATTAAACTCCAGAAAGAGCTCAGAGACATGCTCTGTGTCAGAGGAAGTGAGCTTTTTCAATTTCACCTGATCGTTTTCAGAAGAACAAACACATGCAGAGACAGTGAAGTGCTGGAGGTCAGTGTTGGACCTGCGTACCATAGACGTAGAGGATGTAGTCGTCGAAAGACTCCCCCACTGAGTTGGAGGCCATGCAGCGGTAGGTTCCATTGTAGGACTTGTTGAGGTTCTCGATGTAAAGGTCGCCGCCGGTGATGACGGCGTGGGACGGCACGTCGTCGTCCACCTTGACCCAGTTGACCCGCTGAGGCCTGAAATGAAGACAGCAGAGCAGCAGTGAGAATCCAGCGGGACAGGAAGTGACTGATGATGTCATCGTCTGAGCTCTGACGGCCTGCTGGAGCCTCCTCAACGCCGCGACGCTCATCAACACTGTGAATGAGAGGCTTTGCATAACGAGCTTTACAATCCTGAGAAGTGACACAAATGAGGCCCTTCTTAAACCCATTTGACCACCTCTGAGTGACGTGTTGGTGGATGAGCACCACCTGCTTTCACCTCAAGTGTTTCTGACATGAACTGTGTTAGCCTCGCTGGCATCAGAGCACTCCTGTCCTTCATAAACCTCATACTTGTGACATTTATCTCCCAGTTATTTTCAGTGTCTGTCACAGCGTTTCAGCCCCCACTTCATGTTCCTTTGATTACTTTTAATATGAAAATATTCTATATTTTAATGTAAGAAAGTTCCTCTTCCAGTGACTGTTGCTGAGCACACAGGTGTCCTGCTACATGTTAAGTGAATATAACAACAGGTGGAGGCTGAGAACCAGGATACGAACACACGTCAGCACTCTGTTCATGAAAGCTTCTTGGCATACGACTCACATGTTGGGATGTTAAAGCACCAAGAAGATGCATAAAGTACTAACTTCAAAAATAGCTGTAACTCCATACAATCGTTAAAAAGAGGGGGCTCGTCTGTTCGGTGGTCCAAAACTTGAGAACACTTGCGAGCAGTTCTCCAAAGATTATCGTCAACTTTAACTCCTTTTTGAAAATACATTTTCCAGCTGCTGTTTAATAGAAAAAGGGCTAATCAGAGAGAGCCGGGGAAAAAAACAAGACATATTAAAATGACATTCCTTTCTTTGTGTGCGGCTAAAAGCAAACAATAACTGCGGAGCAGCTTTGTCTTCAAATTGCAGGCTTTCCACGCTCGTGCACTGATGAGTGTTGCTGTGTAGGTGGGCGCCTACCAAGCGTCTGTATTCGCTCTCTTTTCTACCTTGACTGAGGTTTAAAGCGGGGTGACAGATTCCATTTTTATGACAATGAGCTCAGAGCACTCAGAGCCACCGAGGGCGAAGAAAAAAGAAAAAGACAAAACACCTCTATTTTGCTGCTGCAACTTCCAACGGCCACAGCCAGCTACTGTTATTTCCCCTGAGCGTGTGCTGATGGTCTCTCTTGTTGCATTTTGTTGTGGTGTTTTAACTTGTTTCCCTCCATTTGAAAACATCTGGTGAGGAGGGAGCAAGCAAATGGACGAGGGGGGAAAAAAGATGAGGCGAAAAATCCGGAAAAAGGAAATATGAGATAGCAGTTGGAGCTCGATGGCAAAAACAAACAAAACACAAGAGCGTTTAATGGCTGTGGTGGATGGCTGGAAGCAGGGAGGGCCGGGTCTGTGAGGAGCGTTCTGCAGGTGGAGGGAAATGCAAAGAAAGAGGAAATACATAAATATAAGACCTGTGATAGTGTGAGAGACGTGACCTAGAAAGTGCGCTTTCTATAGGTGGATGGGATGTGGCGAGGAGGGAAAAAGTGCATCCGGAGAAGGAAGATAGACAGAGATAGACGAAAGAGGTAAGATGGGGCTGCAAGGAGAGAGGAAGGGCAGGCGTGTGGAATACAAATGGCCGCCTGCAGCCACGGCCCCCTGTGCTATCTGCTGGTAATGACTGCACAACTCTCAACAGCTCTAATGAAAATGACTTCCAATTCCCGGCTCACTGTATTGATTGTGTTTTCATCTTTATAAAATGAATACGGGTAGTGAGCTTGTCTCTGCGCCAAGTATGAAAACTGTGGGGGGGCCGGAGGGGGGGGCCGGAGGGGGGAGGCGGCGTGAAGTACACACTGTTCGGTTCTGTGCGAGTGTGTTCTTGTACTTCTACCCTTCACAGACTCCTGCAGAGTTTAAGAATATTCCTGCAGAGCGAGGACGCTTGGATTGATCCGAGCTTTGAGTCAGATTTCAGATCAGGTTTAAATTAACGTGAAGTTTAAGGACAACTCAAAGTCCTGCTTTGGTCCGCTTTTCCACGATGCCGCTGCACCCGTAAAGCTCAATGCTGCGACCGACCCTCAATGAAACAGGCTCAGAGCGTACAACACTGACTCCAGAACAGTTTGGATGCCGTGTTACACATGTGAACCACAGAGCGAGGTTCACCACTTTGTGAGCACATGATTGGATGAGAACACATGGACTCAGGGACAGTTTGATTGGAAATGATTGATCCTGTTTGTGCCGCGGACAAACAGAAGCTGAGCGTTCAGACTCTTTGAAAAGTGGGTGAAACTGGTTTGCCGTTAAAATCCACTCAAACTGTTGTTTGGCATCAGAAAACATGGACGGGTTTAATGGAGGGAGACGATTCTTTAACGTGTCGTTTATAGGCACATTTGAAAAGACCCGCTGTGATGGCGCACCTGCGAGTCGGTCACTTCACAGGTGCTGATGGAATATTCATAACTCAGCTTCATCATTATTTTATTCTCTTCATTTGAACTGCTTTGTCAACAAACTCGCGGCTGATACCAACAGCGGCGGCCATATCGACGTTCGGCCGGTCTCTCGCCTGCAGCCTGAAGCCCTCCCTCATTTACTCGCCCCTGAGTGTCCTAATGTCTTCATTTGCAGTCCATTACACCTTCCATCACAAAGAGCTGATGATACATGTGGAATAACAGCCCGACGGGCGACAAACAGGAGCTTCCTGACGTTTCAAAGTGCAGATTAACGCTGATAAAGATAAAGCTGTGAGTTCACTCTTGACGTTGCTGTCTGTCTCTGCTAATCTGACTCCAGCACGTTCGGTCTCTGTCCATCAACATTCTGTCCTGTCTCTCATCCCTGAAGGACATCCTGCTGATTCAACCCTCCTCCTGCTGAATTTCTCTGTTAGACTTGGGTGGCATGGTGGAACACCGTCACCTCACAGCTGGAAGGTCCCAGGTGTGTGTAGTGTGTGCATTGTTGTGCAGTGATAATAAAAGTACGTCTCTTCTTCTCTTCTTCTTCTCTTGTAGATTTGACGATGGCTCGGCTCACTGCCTTTAAAGGAGAGGTAATTAAACACCTGCTCCAAAAACCACACAATCCTTCTGATGTGTTTCATAATCACAGACCAGTTTCAAATCTCATCCTTGAACATCCAGAAATAGGAATTAGCAGCCATTCAATTAAGTGATTATGTATCCAGCGATGGTCATTTAGAAATGTCTGCCCTCAGGTCTTTCTCCAGCGTTCAGATTGGCTTAGTCACAGCTCGTCGTCTCTGGAACACGTACTCGTATCGAGGCTACCCTCTTATCCATCAGCTCTACTCCCACTCCTTACCAGAGGAGATCTCTGCTCGCAGTGAGGAGTGGACATCTCAGACCTCCCAATGTTATGTCCCAGCGTCTTCTCCCACAGCCACATTTTACACCACTTGCTCATTCAACAACACTAAAATCCTTTTGGCCAAATAGCTCACTCGTCACACCTCACACCAAACAAGCCAAAGACTCTGCGGCCCTCCTTCTTATGACTGGACAGGCTCAGACAGGAGCACCTCCTCAATCTGGCGTCACCATAAATCATAAATATTGTCATGAACTATCATTTCTGAGGTGTGATCATAGAACTGGGGTGTAATATTGTGCTATAATTTATTGGCTATATCGACTGTAAAAATGCAGAGGACCAAGGACGGTTCCCTGAGGGACTCCAGGCATTATTTCAGATGTTCTAACTTTGACAGAAATTCTGTTTATGGTTTATTTGTTTTGCTTTTTTTATTTCTATATTTCAAGCAAGAGGAAAACTGGGTGCAGCAAACCCAGCAGCTGAGAAATATTGAGATTATCATCAGATCAAGAAGAACCAAAACGGATTTTAAAGATCTGAAACTCTGACGAGGTCTGTTTCCGTTCTGTGTGAGGAACTAAAACCAGACTGAAACCAGTCCGAAATACTACTACTGCTTTAAAGAAAATGGTCATTTGGTAATAAGGGTTTAACGGGACCTGAAGTGACATCTATTGTTGCATAGCAGGGGTGAACAGGAGGTTGGACCAAAAGAGTCTCAGCTGTTGTCTCACTCCGTCCACATGAAGAGACAACGTGAATATTTTCTGCAGGTCCTCAGTGTGAGAAGCTGCAGATGTTTAGAGCAGCAGGACATTTTTACTCAGTTTGATGTCATCTGTGTCTAACAGTCGTCAGGAAAAGATTCAGCACTGGCATTATGAGGAACGTCAGAGGTTCAGCTCATGACGGAGTCAAGAACTTTAAAGCTTTTACAGTTCTGCTCAGAATAAGGAACGTAGTACATTTCTCTTAAATGTGCTTAAAATGCTGCTGTCTCTGAGGCTGTCGGGATGTTTTCTCTCTGCCTTCCTGCATTCTCCTTCATTCAGGGTGAAGAAAGGTACAGAGTAATCTCTGGATGGTGTGGCAGTCTGAACTGTTACGCCCAATTTGATATGTGCGTAAATATGTTGTTTAATGTTTGAGATTTTCTCTTCTCTCAGCCGAGTGAACAGAAAGACGACTCCACACAAACTACAGCAGGACGCTGGCATGCACTGAGGGAGGAAGGTGAGGCGTTCGGATGGATCCATAAATATGCATGTGCTATCTACACCCATGGCATATTCTTAATTGGTGAAAGCGTGTGTGTGTGTGTGTGTGTGTGTGTGTGTGTGTGTGTGTGTGTGTGTGTNGTGTGTGTGTGTGTGTGTGTGTGTGTGTGTGTGTGTGTGTGTGTGTGTGTGTGTCAGTCGTACTGGGGTTTGCCTTTGGCCTGGCACGTCAGCTCCAGGTTCTCTCCTTCCCTGGTCAGACCCTGAGGAAATTCCACCACGATCTTCACCTCCGGTTTGTCTGAAAGGAGAAAGGAGAGAGAGAATTGACTGATGGGACAACGGGACAGACGAGGCATCATCTGTCTTCACTCTACATCTACTCGCTGCGTCATCCTCCGTCTGATTGACTCTTACTTGCAGCCATGTTGTTTGCAGCTTACAGAAACACGATGGATCTGCAGCAGAAGACACTGAAGCTTCTCTGTCAGGCCACCAGCTGACCAGTAGCATCCAATCACATTCACAGAGGCGTACAGCAGATATTTTACCCCGACTCCTCACATGATCACATCAGCTGAGTGATAATATGATCACATCAGCTGCTGCGGCAGCTCCGTCCACCGTCCCTTTGTCCAGTTTTCTGCTCCAGATCTCTGGACTCTGCTTTGACCGTTAGCTTTCGGCGGCTAATGTTAGCATGTTAGCTTCATATAGAATCTAAAACCCCGATTCCAAAAGAGTTATGACGCTGTAAAGCGTGAAATCAGCATCAGTCATGTACGTAAACACAGCAGCTTTGACTGTTCTGACGTTGGGGTTGTATATGCTGTAGATGCTCATATGAATCCAGGAATTTTCAGCTGTTGCATCATGTTCCAGCGTCGGGTAAAAGCATTTTCTAGTCTGGTTTTTGTTTTTCTGCACACAGCAAACTGCTCTCCACGATCACAGAAAGACTCTGTACGGGTTTAAGGGATAAACACAACAGTCCCTGCAGAAACAGTCATATTCATATCCAGCTCTTAACTCTAATGGAGCGTCTCGGTCTGACAGCCTCACTGTTTATCGACGCTAACACCTGCTGTCAATAACTGAGTGCGTTCACTTCACTGTGTTCGTACTGTTAATATTGCTCATATTGTGTTCATCTCAGCGTCTTCATATAACCCCTCACTGTTATTTATACACCTCTATATGTATGCACATTACTCGGCTGAACTGCCTTCCATGGTCTCTGTGCAATGACAATAATCTGAAAATGCTGTGGCGCGGTGGAAGAGCAGGTCAGGTTCAGGTGAAGATTGCTTTGTTTTGGACTCCATGTTGCACAAACTTTGCTTCGCCCGGATGGATTTGACTTGATTAGGTGTTTTTCCTTTACATCTGCCTCCCACCACTTAACCTCCACCTGCTGTCCATCGCATCAAACCGCTCTTCAGCCGTGCTGCCTCCACCTCGGGCGTATTGATATTGATATTGATGGAATTTCAAATCAACCTCGCACCAGAACACAAACACAAAGTTTTGGGGAATGATAAATGCGGCGCAGTGCAGGACCACAAGTCGCCCTGACCGCCTTCAAAGACGCCACCTGATAAAGCTGCTCTGCAAACAGAGGACAGCGCTGAGGAGTGGAGGCAGCTGGAGGGGAAACGGAGGAATGCTGTTTTGACAAATCAGTGGGAGCTCTGACAGTCGCTGCTGTGCCATTCTTTGCAGCCGCGGCGTTTCTATTGTTCCCGTTCCCGTTGACTGTGGCTGGCGTTATTAAAGCCTTTTCTCGTCCTGGTGTGAGAGATGATCCTTTATTCGGGGCAGAAATTGAATGTTTTATTCAATCTATCATCAGATTCGGGCTTGAATTCGGTGTTGCTATGCACTGACAGTAAAACTGGGAAAACAAACGCAGCTGAAGACCTGCTCTGACTTCCAACTTTACAACATTTCTATGGTTAAAAACAGGCCGACGATCTCACAACGAGTGTCTGACTGTAAGGAAAGCATGAACGAGTGAGAATAATGTGTTGGTTCCTGTCAGCAGGGTTTGGGAGACCTTGGAGTGGATATTAATTCTATCACATTCATGAAGAAAAACACAAAAAAATAAACTTTAAACCATCTTTTAACATTTGGGTGAATGAGATTTAGTGTCAGACTGTGTTTGATGTGTAAAGTATACGTATAAGGCACGATGCGTTTCCTCCTGCAGGCGATCCAAAATAAAGGACAGCATTTCTGACAGCTCATCGATAGCTTAATTAACCTGACGAGCACACCTGAATGCGTTCACCGCACCACGTTCCAGCTTGTTTACTCCAAAGTGTGATTTTGTGGACGTTTTCCTCGTCTGATGCTGTAGATAAGCACCTCTACAGCTCAGTCATCTCATAGCAGATTGATTGCTGAGTCACAATAGTGTAATTATAGTTTTCCGATTGTGATGGAAATGATTGTGGTTCTTTTCCCTCCTCTCCAGCCTAAACGTGCTGTTTGCCGCTTGCATTTTTAATCAGCCTGCAGACAGAGGGCTCAGACTTGAGTTATGATTTCAAAGCCGGCGGTAAAGTTTCACACTGCCGTCCGACCTTCTCGGCGGCAAACAACACGTGTCTGGCCATCCATCTGTCTAAATCACACCCCGTCAGCGGCCGGCTCTCGGTCTCGGTGATGGACAGCAGACGGGCGAAGAGCCAAGTCTTCTGCTCAGTGGGCATGCACGGCTTCAGACAGCAACCCTTTGGTTTTGTTTCCACTCCAGGCTCTACGCGGCGTCCTGCAACTTTTCCTTTGCTCGCAACGTCATCTGACCTTGTCATCTCTGAGCCATAAACATGAAGGAGACCAGGCGTCTGTGGGGTGTTCTGACACCTCTGGTACTTACGGCGGCGCTTTCTTTGACTCGGCTTGATGGAAAAACACACACGGCACTGCCGGATCGGGATACTGCCACTTCAGTGGAAATGAAACAGTGTCTCCCGTATGCAGGAGGGCCGTTATCATTACGCTTACTGAATTATTTGCTTCATTGTGTGCTTCACCTCATAAGCACTCAAGACGGCGCGATCCATCTCTCGGCAGCCGGCTGACCTTAAGGGAAAACAAGCAGGCAGCGGAGCACAACAGCTTGCTTTGCTTATACACATAAACATTACAGGCTTATTTAATTATGCTGTCCCCTGACAACGGCCTCTTTTTGTTGTTTCTTGCTACACAATGCAGTCCATTCCACTCGCAAATTGCCCACACAGCGAGTGATTGAAATGTAAATCACCTCGTCTATCTCAGTAATCAGTAAACAAACTTGCGTGTAAATGTGTAATAATGTGTAATATTTTATGGGTTCTTCTTTGAGAATTCCCTACAAAGGAACCAACGCAGAGGAAAGACCACGTGACGCAGTTTTAATGACACACAGACGTGTTGAAGGCTGAACGTTCAGATGTTTGGGATCATAATTCATGTTTTTCATCCTCCTTCCAGTAATGGCTATTTTACCATAAAAACTGCATAATTCAGACACAAATGTATGACAGTTCAGGTCCCATAAGAAGAATGATTAAATAATTAAAACTTCCATTTAAGGCTTTGCTGAAGCTTGTCAGAGTTTCTATTTAAATCTGCAGATTTGATGCGAAGCTTCCAGCTTCTCTCAGCGCTGGCTGCTGGTTTCTTCTTCTCTTCTCTAACTGCTTCTCAGAGGTATCTTTGTCTCCTTTCATCTGTTGAATCGTTGTGCAGCATTTTGTTCTCCGTGTACAAAACATTATTTTTTTAGCAGACCTTTCATAAGAAATAACATCCATCTGCAAAGGGGACTTTCTCCACCCGAAAAGCATAAAAGACCATTCAGAATCGGTGTCCTCTGACTCGTCTGACTGCGCTGAATCGAGCTTTTGTGGCAGGTGATTACTAACTTTGAACTGCATGAAGCAAATGAGCTCAGTCTGAATCAACTGAATTATGTCTACGAGTGAGATTGTGAGGAACATAAAAGTGCGTGCTTCCTGTTAGCTAAACGTCGCTAGCTGAGTTAGCGCCTGGCTTTATTTAGTGAGTGTTGTTAGTCTGGAAAACCGAATGATCTGGAAGAGCCTTTGCATGTCATTCAGATACTGTGGGACGACACAAACTGTAGAAACACAATCAAAGATGTCATTTAATAAATCAGCCACAGCTTCACTGATCTGGTATGATTTCTTTCTGACTTTGATGCACATAACCATAAACTAACAACATCTGCAGCGGTCCAGGAATTATCCACTACCCTCACAGCTCATCAGGCAGAACTGTGCACACTTAAAAGCAGAGCCAGCCTGTACTGAGTATAAACTGTTGACGTGAACTCCGACGACCAGAAAATGTTGCCTCAAAGGAATTTCCTTTTATTTACTTCGTATTTAGAATATTTATCAAACACAAGGCGGCGAGCGGGAGCGGCCACGCCTGCTTGTTGTCCATGCAGTCTGCACGGAGCGTGACGGCAGCGGCGTGCGGCGCTGAGCAGGGCGGTCCGTGTGAGCTCGCCGTTATCAGAGGCCAACAAAATGCCACGCTGCCTCTGTAGATGAGCTGATCTCCTCGTCTCGCTCTCCCGGGGAAAGGTCAGACAGCTACAGAAGAGTTATTTCTTTAATAGAACGCCAGGACATTCCACAGGCCAGAGTCGTAGGCGTAGAATACATACATCTGATCACTTTGAATCAATAAGAAGATCTCTAACTCTGCACCACAAAGGCCCAGCGTTTTAATTACATGTCACATGTCTGGGGAGTTCATCTGCCGCTGGCAGCGTTGTGGTGAAACATGTGAGCGTCTACGTTTCATTAAAGGTGCTGTGAACACCTGCTCTGATGCTTAATAACGGCTTCCTCCTGCAGCAGAAATAATAATAATAAACACAACCTGTGACCTCCATTGAGGGCTGATTTTGTTCTTTCTCTGTGGTTTGTGAGGGTTTTTTCTGGGTTCAGCTCTACAAACACGCTCCCACTCCCAGACTCATATTTCTGAAAGAATAACGTGTGTTTGAGTGGGTTTGGGTTTTTACATTCTGGATCTGAGTATAATCTACAAACTCTACTTCTAATCAAATGTCTGGTGTTCAGTCTGTTTTTGGTGTTTTACATTTGACATTTAGTTTCTCAGTGTTTACGTTCTTTTCATTTTCTCTGCACTCTGTGAACAGTAACAGCAGTCACACTCCTTCACAGTCTATAAACTAAACTACGGGAGCACCTTTGACATTTGATCGTCCTGATTGCGATATCATTGCTGATTGCGGTTTACCTGCCTGTGCAGTGAACCTGAGACTTTCTGTGTTTGTGGTCGTCTTTTCTCTCAGATCAGCGGTGCAGAGTCAGCTGTTCGTTTGCAAACACTCCATTAGGATGCAGGTTTCCGTTCACTTACGGCTCACTCTGGTGCAGAAACACAGTTTCACAAAGACTGAACCTCGAGCTGTCCACACCTGGTCAGTTATGCTGAGCTTTGATCCAAAACATCTTGTCTGCAGAGGCAGAAAACTTGTTAAAAGAGAGGAACTAACCAGCGGCTGTCTATCAATGGACCTCCATACTTGACTTTTTTAAACTTTTAAACCCAAACTGCTCTGATTTCACATATTTATGAGTCTGTGCTGGACTGCAACGCTTCAAATATGGATGCTGCTGCAGAGAAGCTACAAACTGTGGACGCTGCACACACGTGTTCGACCCGACAGCACAGAAGATCTGAACAACCAGCAGAGTTTGAAGGTGGACGACCAAGATCAGAGTCACCAAGTCAGGATCTGAGCAAAGGTGAAACACGTCAGCCTGTGCTTCAGCTGCTGAAGGATGGACAGAAAGAGTCCCTGCACGACATCATGAAGTCACAGTGAAGCTGACCTTTGACCTTTGGGATATAAAATGCCATCACTGCATCTTTTGTGTGAGATTTTGCCTTTGACCTTTGACCTTTAACCACCAAATTCTGACCAGTTCATCCTTGAGTTAAAGTGAACGTTAGAAGATATCGTGTTCATGAGAATCTGAAAACATGAAGCCAGAAGCATCAAAAGTCACCTGACAGCCCACAGCAGTGTATTTCTCCTGAAGATCATACATGACATCACTTCCCTCCGCTGACAAGGCCATGCACACGAGTTTCAGTGGCGGGAAAATGTGAGAAATTTATGTCATTTAATTAGTGGAGATGGAACGCTGGACTCCATTGAAGTCCAATTTTCCCCTTTTTATTCATCATAACCTGTTCATGGAGAAGACTTCCCTTCAATGACACTGCCAAACACGTCACACACCGAAGTTTTACTCAGGAAAAGTGGCAAATTTATGCCATTTAATTAGCAAGGATGGAACACGCTTCTCTATTGCAGTCCAATTTCTCTTTTGCAGTTAAGCTGATGAGACACTTGAAAAAGAAAAAACGTGCATAATGCAGCTTAAATACTCATGCTGATTTCTAAATTATTACTGAGCAGAAGTACTTACACTGCACCTCCAGGTATTTCTGTGCCTGGAAGTCCTTGACTGCAGGGTGGTCCACGATGCAAACCACAGGCACGCCGTCATCCTCCCTGCTGACGGTGAACGTCAGCCGGCTGGTTACTGTGTACATCTTGTCGTAGGTCAGCTCCACTTTGGGTTTGCCTGCGTGAAACATCAAAGACAACAGACTTCAACACAGCAGCGCAGGTGCATTTTGGATTTCATCTCAAATATGAGTGAGCTTCACACAGAAAGTCCATGAACTTTGCTTCACACACTTGTTCTGCCAGGAACTAGTCTGTTCCGTGTTCAGAACAAAATTCCTCAGTGAGAACAGCATCAGCTACAAGCTAATTAGACTTGAACCAAACAAGCCACGATGGATAAAGCAGACTGTTTTGATGAAGGAGCTCAGTCTTAGTCTTAGTGTCTCTGTTGATTTTCACCAAAAAAAAATCCAAAAATTCTCTGAATTGAACTTGTTGTGAATATTGGCTGTTCACATGCGACGGGCCCTCAGGTGTGAACATAAGTGCTGAAGGAGGAGCAGCCAGCAGGACGCGGCTCAGCAGTCACCTTTCTTCATGCTTTTCCTTCAGCAAACACACCTCAGACCTCAGACTTGGATACAGCATGCATCAAATATTCCTCCACCTAATATGAAGAGTAACAGGTCTGCAGATGTGGAGGCTGTATCCACGGCCGCCTCTCCTTTGCACGGCTGCAGGGTTCAGAGCTTATCCCTGAACAGGGTCAGTGTGTCACACACAGACAGAAAACCATTCACACCTACAGGCGACCTACAGTCTCCAGTTCACCCGACACGCATGTCTTCAGACTGGAGCAAAACATGGAAGTCTGCACCCAGCAGGGGGATTTGAACCCAGCACCCTGCTTGCTGTGAGGGAACAGAACCTACCACTGAACCACCATTCCTACCTTTCTCCTGCAGTTCCTCAAAGTTGATCCATAATGTTGAATTTAAGAAAACTGACCTGAGGCCAGAGGTTGAGGTGAAAGGTTCTTATTGGGTTAAACTAAACGCATCATTTAAATGACTCCTCGCTGTTTGCAGGTCGGCTGGTTTCCTGCTCAGGATTCGACTGATTTTCACCGTTTTCCACACTTTGGAAATGAAAAGGAGCTCGACTGGTTCATGCATCCTTGGCTTGTTTCGTTGAAGGGTCAGTCCACTAAGCTTCACTTGACAAAATTACAAAGCTGAAACCTTTGGACCGAAGGCTGCCGGAAAAAAATGCTTTAAAATGTTAAGGCCTGACAAAGGCGGCCATTGTTTGGCTGCAAGCAGAACGCCTTTCTGCACTGACCTTGCAAAATATGTAGAGTGGAAGCAGAGGGCGTCCTTGAGGATGGTCAGAGAAGGTGAATCAGCTAACAATTGCCCGCTGTCTGGAGCTACTATGCGACTGTGAATCACTCATTAGGCTTTATGAAGGCAGATTTATTGTGTGGCCACCTTTTGCACAGCACTGCCAGATCTGACGCCTGCAGAGTAACCCTCCTCTGATTAGTGGCTGCTCTGTAATATCACACAGACAATATGTTCTCAAAAGCAATGAAGAGGATACCTCATCACAGTCATACAAAATAAGAGGGATAGCTGCAGACGGCAGCGCGGCACAGTCACAAAGAGAGATTGATTATTTTTATCCCGTTGTCCTACTTCCTAACAGTCTGCTGCACAAGTGTGTTTGTATCCCATCAATAAAACAAATACTGGAAGCAAAAAAGTGAAAGAGCCTGCCAAGAGAAATGCTGCGACTGGAGAAAATGTGTCTTAATATGAAGACTTGCATACATCAGTTCATATTTTAGCTATGAAATATGTGCTAAGTGCACGTCGGGCACACTCCTGCAGTGCAGCTCAGCGTAACCGTGGTGACAGCTGTCTCTTTGGATGCCGGGAAAGCAAACCTGTGTGATGTGGCTGCTGTAAAGGAACAGGTTGTCATGAATAAACACCACTAGAGGCTTCAGATTCATGAAAGCACCTGCAAGGGGAACCTGAAGGGGTCTGCTCAAATCAAAATGTCTTCTGAGATGCATAAAACAGTGACGAAGAGACGTCTTCATTGAAGCCCGACTTTCTGGATCTCTCTTTTTAAATCTGAGGAATTCATTGTGAAATGAAAAACCTGCACAAAGGTGCGTCACTGTGTGAAAGTAATGTGCAATCGCCATAAATGGCAGCGCGGTCGAGCTGGTTCGTAATGTGTTACTGCAGGTTTCTGGCCAAACATGGAAAACATGAAGCACACAAACGAATGAAACCGTGGAAACGACACTTGAGGTGAGTTCAGTGTTCAAGCGCTCGTTTTGTCTTCGCCTGGAGTGAAGCATCGTCACCTCCTCATCCTTTTCTGCTGCGTACAGAAACAACAAGCTCTGCTGTGAGCCGGTGTCCATCCCTTCAGCGGGGCAGAGGACACGGAGCGTCTCACAAGATGGACATGTGACGGCTGTCCAAACGCACTAGGTCAAACACTAATCTGAGCGGAGACAACGGAGACAACAGAGTGGACGTGTGAGAGACGAAGGCGCTGATGGTTTCCACACACTGGAGGCATCACGCTGCATCAGGAAAGCTGACGTGCGTCAACACTCCAAAAACCAATTTAATCTCATTCTCTCTGCGGGCTGCACATCCCGACTACTGTACCAGGACGACCGCTTCTGTGTGGCTCGCTGGCTGTCTGCTGCAGGCATCGCACAGCTGACACGTGTCCCGGCCTTCAGGCTTACGTCCAGCCAGTCCTCTGATCCTGTGAGCTCTCTGCAGTTTTAGGCTTCCTAAGCAGGCTGCTGGTGTTATGAAACAGGCTCGGCAGTGTTTTTTGGGGAAATGTCAAAGTTGCGTGTGTGGGGGGGGTGATGGCTCTGACTTCACCTGTGCTAAAGAGATTTTGGACAGGCCACGAGGAGGACGCCGGAGGCAAGGTATTTTGGAGACAAAAAGAGACGTCAGAGAAAACTGACTTTTTTAAACTCAACATCCACATCCAAGAGCGGGCTGACGGACCGGACCAACAGAGGGAGAGGTGCTCGGTTACAGGCCTGCGAGCCTTCGACCACAGGCGCAGGTTAGCGCAGCTTAGCGCAGGTTAGCGTAGCAACGTAACATCTGGTCACCAGAAAGAAACAAAGCAGACAGCCAGCAGGAGAAATGAGCAGTGGATTAGCACGCTGCTTCACGGTGAGCCTGCTGCTCTCGCTCTGATTCCATATTCGTCATCAAGCAGGTGACAATTATAACTTTAACAGGAAAAGCCCTCAAAACGTGAAGTGAGCTGAAGAGGAATCAGCGATAGCTCTCTGTTTGAAAACGTCACGCTTTATTAAGCACTAAGAATATTGTGAAAGACTAACTTTGGAGAGGTGCCAGCGGAGATAAATGTCAGCGAACGGCAGTGAAAGGTCACACAGAGCTGAAGAGGCACTTTGAGTGTTTCGTAAATCCGAACATGCGAACTCAGCTGGCCCTCCTCTGCTGCGCCTCCTCCACGTTTCGCTCCCTCGACTGTCATCGTTTAACCACGTTTTTGTGGAGCAGGAAGGGAGCAGCGTCTGGTTAAATAAAATATATGTCTGTCCGCTTCAATCGCTTTCCTCGGCCCAAAATATTCTTTTATCCGTTTGTGGTCTTCGTGCTGGGGTGGAGCAGGGTAATTGAAATCACCCTGTGGTTGTCTCATAAGACTGGAGGCTAATGGCTGCTCTGGTCCCTGTCAGTCAATGCGGAGCTCTACCTGGTGGCTTTTTCTTTCCTTTCTTTGGTCTTAACAGAACACAAAGAGATGACCTGAGCTCTGAGATGCTGCGCTGCTACGACACCATGACTTTCACATCTCTGCCATACGTTAATAAATCGCTAAACAACAGGAATAAGAGGGAAGGGAAAGAGCAGAGACGACAGCGAGATAATAGGTCTGTGCATATTAGCAGAGACGGCTGGATTTACATTGGCAAGCATGACAATCGCAACCTTTAAATGATATTTAAGAGAGCCCGATTATCCCTTAAGGTAATTAAGTTAAATTCTGGGGACGTTTAATTAGAAATAAGTCTGCCGGGCAAGGAGCCACAGCCAAAGGCAATTTAAGTCATTCTGCCCGTGTGTCAGGACTCTGGCGCCTCCAGCCATCTTTCATTTTCCCGCACTCCTTTGTCTTCAGCAGAGCAACACCAGGTTTCCTTTCTAGGACACGGCTGCAGTGTCAACTGAATAAACCTCGGAGTCTTTGACTAACTGGCACAGCATGGTCAACAAAAGCCATATTGTTATTATGCCAACGCTGGTGTCACTTAAGTTGAACTTGCAAAAAAAAATCCTGCGTTTGTAAAATGAAAAGGTGGATTTTCTAAGTGGGCCGCCTTTGTTTTAGGCTGTTTCACCAACAGCACCTTTTCACCTGTGGCAAAAATGGATAAAAGCAAATGGCATGCTCCAAATGCTGTGTTGTGACAGGGGAGCCTTTAAGTACCACTGAGTATTGTGTTATGGAAAAAAATTGCATCTATCAATTGTAGAACTTCAAAGAGAGCTGAGCCGGTTTCTGTAAATAGCAATCCATTCAACGACGAGCCAGAACAGCACGAGCGCCGGGCCGAGGGGCATTTATCGTTATGCAAATCGTTTTTTCTGCCGTTCCATAACACGAGCAAGCGAGCGCCATGTGAACGCTCAGTCACAGAGGGGGCGAGTGCTCAGAGAGGAGGGAAATATTCCAGAAATCCATCTGAGCACGCTGACGGTGGTTCTGACGGGATCCGCTGACGGGATCCGCTGACGGGATCCGCTGAGTGGATCCGCNGGTTCTGACGGGATCCGCTGACGGGATCCGCTGACGGGATCCGCTGAGTGGATCCGCTGAGTGGATCTGCCTTTCACAGTGACTATCAGTCGTCACTGGTTCCATCATAGTGCACCGTTACCTCACACACATTTCTAACCGTGATCCAATCATTGACAGTTTTATTCAGACAGCACGTGTTTTATCAACAGGTTTGGCTCCAAAAAGAAGAATGAAATGATTCAGACTTCCGCTGAGCTGATGCCTCACAGTGCTGCCTGACAGCGGAGAAGTCTGCTGTCGGCGCTTCCTCCAAACACGCTCTGACTTTGGATTTGTTTTCTCGTCCAGAGGAGGGAAGCGACCTGAGATCGTTACTGAGCCGCAGCGGAGAAGCTGCCTCTAAATATTTAGGGAGCCTGTTTTTCTTCAGGCCCTCTGCAGTTTACTCCAAGGTTGGACTGAACAGGCTTAAAGTGCCATTTGTCAGTTCACAGTGTGTTCAGACGATGTTTCATGATCCAGATTCAAACCTGCCAGCTCTGACCCAACCCTCTCTCTCTGCTCTGAAGACCTGAGAGCAGCTCTGCTGAACACGTCTGTTAGCTTTGGTTTGTTTGAGGCATCTCTGTGCACTTGACACTGAAACAGGAAGAGGACGTAGCTGTGTCTCGGCAGCGCCTCCATGCAGGCCCGTTCAGCCTTCTGCTTTGGTAGTTCTTGCTGCAAAGCTTTACAGCACGACACAATCATCTCAGTAATATCCTGCAGTGTGTGTGTGCTGCGTCATTATTTTCAAGTCTTGTAGTGTGTGCATGTTTGAAAACTCCCGGAGTCTGAGCCTGGCTTAAAGCTGGAGGAGTCCAGAATAAGTCAGTTTCTCCAGACCAGCTCAGATACGATCACTGTGGAAACGCCTGCACTGACACAGCCCGACCCGACATTAAAGCAGCGACCTCACGTTCTCGTCCGTGCGCCGGTCAGCACAAACATAACACTGCAGAAAGATTTGCTTAAATGTCAACGGTCAATTTCACGTGTTGTTAACAGCTCGCTGTGAGCCAATCAGTGACCTTGGCGCACTGGAACTTTGTGGGATTTGAGCTGACCAGTGCGGGTGTAATGTGCCGCAGTGCAGAGGTGACGCTGCTCGGGGCCTTCCACACAGCTTCTGATTAGGACCTTTGTTTCAAAGTCTTTACAAAGCTGGCTGTCTGGGCTCTGAGGTGGAGCTGCCTGGCAGGAGGCCTGTTCACCCCTGAGCTCTGCTCAGACTTCTGAAGCTCAGCCACCTTTGATGAAGGCATGAAAGTTGTCATGGTGCCAAAAGGCTCCGGCCACCGCTGCACACCCACACCGCTTTAATGGAAACTATTCAAAGTCGCAGCAGAGCTCCATTTAAAAGGCAACAGTATTGATGCAAGCACTAAACACGGGGAGGCGCAAAGGAGGAAGGAAAAACGTTTATTTATATCAGCGGCACTGGGCAGATGCACGGGAGCCTGCACAGGTTTGAATTTAGAAAGTGGAACGAAGGCGTAAAGAAGACACAGCAGCAGTGACGAGGACATTTCTTCATTCAGTGAAAACTTCACAGAAAACAAAAATTCATGTCTGAGAGCTAAAACAACGTCCGTGTGTGAAATGACACGTAGCCAATGAGCTGTCATCTGTTCCATTTCCAGGTGTGTGGGACATCAGCGTCGATGAGGCGGACGCTCGGCGAGGCCGTGGAGCTCAGCGGCCTGAGCTCTGTGACCACCTGGATGGATCTCAATGTCTGTTTCTGGAGTTCAGCCGTCGCTCGCTGGGCTCGCCGTCCAAACATCCTCAACAACAGCGTCCACTATTTTTAAATTTCGTCAAGGTGCTGAGGTCAAATGTCTGAAGGCAAATTAAAACGTGTCAAATGTGGTCGCTGATCATCCATTGGTTAGTGTGATGGTTTGTTTAACTGTCTCCTCAGGTGCGTCTCCTGTGCTGTCGACCAGCGGCTGCAGCAGCAGCTGTCCTTCCTCTTCGAGGCGAGACGCTGGCCTGTTTCCTCTGGTTCAGGGAACACAATGTGTCTGTCACACAGAGGTATTTCTGTGCAGGTAAATACTCCAAACGCACACAGACGAGTGAATATTTGTGAAATGAACTTTAGCGTTGATCTCCTGCTCTGCTACAAAGTGCCGCATCATGCTGAGAGAGGAAACGTCCTGATTGATGATTGTGATTTTCTGGATGTGTGCGGAGTCGACCTACCTGGGAGCTCTTTGTCTCCCTTCATCCATCTGATGGTGGCGGCGGGCTTGCTGCTCATGGCGGTGCAGGTCATCTCTGTCTCGTTGCCCTCGCTCAGGACCTCATCCCGAGCCTCGATGATGGGGTTACCGGGAGGAACTACAACAGAACACACAAAGAAAACTCTGTAAAGCACATAAACAAGTGAGTGACCTCAGCAGTGACCATGTACGCACACACAGTACACATCACAGTAACACTACCAACACCTTTACAATACTGCAGTTTTGCGTGTATGCTTTGTTTCATGAATGTGTGAATTCTGACCCATTTGGCCTCCCGTACTCACAGCCTGTCTACTGTGTATTAGCTTGTTTAACATTATGACAGGACTTAACATGAGACACACGACTCTGCTGTGGTCACGTCACCGCGGCTGCTGTCAGAGTCTCATGGCGAGCTGTCGTCCATGTTGACTGCTCTCCGCAGTCTGAGCGTTGATTAACAGGCTTGACCTCCCTGCTTCTAATAAGGTGTTTGTGTGCATCTGAATGCGTGTGTGCTCAGCTGTTGTACTTAGCACGGTGATGTCGGCGTAGGCTTCCTGCGGGGGGTCCGTGTAGAGCTGACAAACATATCGACCCTCGTCTGACAGCGAGACATTAGACAGCGACACCCGCAGCTCGTTGTCTGAGAAGTTCACCAGCTGAAAGCGAGAGTCTTTCAGTGCTGAGGGAAAAAACAAAACAGCACTTTTTAGAATTCACACGGCACAGTCACACAAACAGGAAGTACACACACTTAGTATGATAACAATCAGAAGTACACGCACAGCAGTAATCCTCACGTTTGACTTCTAATTCATACTGACTCCTCGAGTATTTGCAGGATTTGGAGGCATTTTTATGTCAACTTTAGGGGCCAAATACAAACAAATCAAGCTTCATCATCTTTCAATATTTGGTGTCAAATCCTTCGCAGTGACGAACTCAAACCCAGAATCCTCAGCGGCGCTGCTCGCTCTGCTCGCGCTGCTCGCTCTGCTCGCGCTGCTCGCTCTGCTGCAGGTGCAGTTGTGTAAATATTTCATACGTTTCGTAGGCTTTATGGACAGAGATTCATTTTCTTGCCTGAAGAGCAGAACGATTTCTAGCGTGCTTCAAAGAACTTTCCAGGGAGAGAAGAAAAAAAACCTCCACCTTGATCTAATTAGTCAACAACCAATCAGAGCGTAAAGTGATGTAACGCCGCGTGCAGCGAGGAAAAGAAAAGGAGAGAAAATCAAAGAGGAGACGCAGTTTACTCCGTGATAGCTCCTCCTGTTCAGAGCAGAGAGGAGGCGGCTCGCTGCAGACGTGCTAAAAACACGGTCTGCAGCTGTCCTTCAGCGGCCTACAGAGGCACTGATGACAAATCCACGAAGCCCGGCTCCTCCTCATCTGCAGCCCCTCTCATCTCGCCTCACCTTGATTGCCCACCTACCTAAGCAGACTCTATCAGCTGTAACGTAGACTGGCAGCGTGTGGTAGAGATGAAAGCTACCCGTCTCTGTCCCCCTTTGATGTGCTGATAAATTCTGCTCTGACTGACAGCGACTGCAGGCTCTTTGCACTCTGCACTCTCTGAGTATAGATCTGTGTACTCATCCTCCAGCGCTGCTTTTTTCCTTAAAGCTCGAGGCATTAAACACGGAAGCTTCTGACACAGAACGCCCCAGAAACAGACGAACAGTGAGCAGATGGAAGAACGGCCGGGCTGCTTTATGACTCGACAGAAGGAAGACGCTCCGGCTGTACGACGGGAGAAGGGGCGTTCGTGAGCACAGCAAGAATACTAATCACCACAATTGATTTTGTGCGTCATTAAACAAGAACATCAGGCACATCTGAGGTGACGGCGTAAGGCCGAGTGGAGACGAGGAAACATTTCACACACTCGGTTTCAACATTTGTGCTGAAACAGACTTTGGTCGTCCAGTCGGCCGCTCCGTACACGACAGAGCGCCGCCGCCACCTTCCCGCTCCCCTCTTCCTTTGATTATCCTGCCAGAAAGGTGCGCTCACAACGCTCCAAACGACAAACACCTGAGAGGCTCAAACACGGCGGGAAGAGTTGGAACGCAGCTCACACGATTTTCAGTTTTCATGCAAACGCTTTGGTCTTCCCGACGCGAGCTCCTCACATCCACCACAAAACTTAAATGGTTGGTTTCTAGTGGTGCAGCTATTATTTTCTTTTATCTGAGCACAATGAAGCCCTTATTGTGGCACATGAATAACATGCCCCTAATTAGTGTAGCTCATTCAAAAGCCTCGTTAGCCCTCATTAAAACGAGAGGTCAGACTTTAATCCGAATGATTTAATTGAATTAAATGTTCCCAGATTCAGAAATACCAATGCTGCAGTTGTCGGAGGCACAGCTGCTCTGGACGGTGGAACGCTGTCATGACACAGATGTTCATGATGGACGGATCGAGGGGCAGCGCGGCAAAAGGCGTCCGGTGGTCAAAAGGTCGAGGCAGCAGCGCAGGTGGGAGATGTGTTGGTATTTCTGTTATTACATGAGAAACCAAAGTCCTAATTTTATAATGCTGCACTGAATCAATTAGCTCTTCATCAAGGGTCTCTGGAGTTCATTGATTCTGTCCTTCAGGAGTGGAGACCCAGAAGCAGACTGTGACCTGGAGGACATGGCGACGACGGCGTCACTGACAAAAGATGAAAGATAGTCATTTATTATTCATCCTTATGGAGCACTGCTGTCAACAACTTGTGGACTTTACCTGAAGTAACCGTAGTTTGAACCTCAGAAAGATTAAATCAGATTCAAAGGAACTGAATAAGACATCATCTCTCCTTCTGAGCTGAAGTTTCCTGTTATGTTTCAGCGTGTTTCACCTTTTCTCTTCTCAAATATTCAGAGATGCTGAGTGAGGTTGAGGTCTGCTGAGTCCAGAGAGGAGATGGACCGCAGCTGTAAAGTTCGACGGTTTGGAAGCTACAACTGTTCCATTAAGGCAGCAGCTTGTCTCTCACCTCGTGACTGCAGATTCACCTCCAGCACAGCGTCTGTTTGTCTGGCTCTGAATCCTGGATAAAGACGCTTTTCTACCTCAAAGATTGGTACACTGTCCTGCAGACGCCGTGATCCGTTCAGGTCTGCTCTGTCTTTCTCTGAAGGAAAATTACTTGGTTTGGAAGTTTCTTTGCAGTCGGCTTCACGCTGCCCTCAGAAAACATCGTGTTAGCGTTAGCGTATTAGAGTTTCAGCGGTTTGATTTAAAGAGTAAAAATCATCCAAAAGCTTGTCATTATTTGTCCAGCAGTGAGTGAACTCATCTCGTGCGAGCTGGTTATCATGACCCAAATTTACATTGATTGTTAGGTGGCGACCTCTAGTAGCTGGAGTAATTATGAAGGTGGCGCAGTACAAAGAGCAAGAAGGTCTGTGTGTGGGTGGGTCACACAAACATGGGACTTGAACTCAGGACACTGTGGGGTCCAGCATGGCGCTGTTTCTGGGACTCTCAGCTCTCACAGACGTCGTTTCGGGAGTCACCGCCAATCGCCGCAGTCCGTCGTTTTGTTATGAGGATGAGTTGTAAACTTGCCACGTAAGACAGGATGTCCCCTTCCTTCATCCTGGCTACAAAGATCTGATTGGCCGACAGCGGCGGACTTGCTGACCTCATCAGAGCTCATCGGCGCTCTGCAGCCTCCGTGGCCGAAGCTTTCATCAACGTTCAGACTGACTTTTGTTGCCACGTCTGAGAAACATCTTCCTCTTTGTTACAAACAGGACAACGCTGACAGACACCTCACGCTTTGTGCTGGAAACATCCATCAATATTTGAACAAAATATTTGGTGTGTCAACAAATTGACAAAATCCATGCCAATCAGATATAATCCATTTCACAAAAGCATTTCTCAGAGATCTCTTAATCCTCTTATGCATCACTTCTAAATAAGGCATTGTGGTCTAAGCAGGAGCTGAATGAATAAATGCTTCCTAATACACACTGAAAAGAGACACCGAGGCGCTGTGGCAAGGACACCGTCCCCTAAGCTCGAGGTTTGGGACAACAATTCTGTGGGCTTAGAGACAAGGACGGGCGATGAAGAACAGGCTGGTTCACACACAGCGGTGCGTCTCAGTCCTGGCAGAGAGAAGCTGAGCCGGACAGCACTGCAGACACGTCTTTTATGGACACACCAGAATACACACTCACTGCTCTTTGTGCACAAAAAAGAAAAGAAAATGACCTTTAGCTTCACGCTCTTTCTGCCCTCCTCTTCCTCTGTTGCTCTATCATATCTGATAGCATGAGAAGGACATCGCAGATGTCTGACAAAGGTAATTGATAGTCAAGTCGTTAGAAGAGAAGACTGTCCAAACTCTGAAAGGCTGTAAATTATCTGATCTGTCACTTTTTACAGGTGATGGCGATGAAGCTAATTTAAAAGCAGTGATCAGACAGTACAGAGCCGTCCTGAAGTACAGCCAAGGAGACTCTGAGAGGAAGCTGACGACGAGGAAGTCCAACTTCTTTCTCGCTGTTCAAGTGACTGAGAGCGTGTCGCTGTCATGCTGATAAACAGAGTGCCAGCTTTAATGAGCCCTGTTGTTCTGTATGCTGTGAGCACTCCACGCATTTATTTTTATAAGAGCGTGAATGAAGAGAGGAAAACTAGGAAAAGGTCCAGGAGAGGAAAACAAGTTTAGCGTCAACATGGAGTGACAGAGCAGTAAACAGCGTAACATCAGTGGAAACGAAATGTGTGGATCTATGGGGAGATGGACGAGCGTCTGGAAGGATGTTTGGATTTCAGCACTCTCAGCCAAACTGAGCCGCTTCTTCCAAAGTTAGCGCTGTTAGAGCACAATTTCATCCCTGAGGATCCACAAACTGAGTTAACAGCGATGGCAGCGATTCGTCCTGACAGCTGTTCGTAAGACATGAAGTTAACCACGTGATCGCAGACAGCTGAAGCATCGTGTGGCTGCAGTCACGTGACGTTGAATTCAGATGGAGGACAGGAAGTGGAACCTGCAGTGGATGAGACGGAGGACAGGAAGTGGAACCTGCAGTGGATGAGATGGAGGACAGGAAGTGAAACCTGCAGTGGATGAGACGGAGGACAGGAAGTGAAACCTGCAGTGGATGAGATGGAGGACAGGAAGTGGAACCTGCAGTGGATGAGATGGAGGACAGTTCTCACTGAGCTAGTTTGGCCAACAACTTTCTTGTTAGCGGTTGGTCCACGACCTCGGCACCAAAGTGCTCCGGGATGACTGCTGTTTGGTTTTTTCAAGGGTGCGTAGCTTTTATTGTCCTGTGGATTAACGAGCAGCAAACGTTCAGCGCCGCGGTGCTGAATGTTGATGTTTACGTTACGGTTGTTTGCTCGGTTAAACGCTCACAAAGGTCCGGTGAAACGCCACTAAAGACGACGATCGACTCTAAACAAGACAGGTACGTTATTTACATCCAGCTGTCTCGAAACTGTTAATGCTAATTTAACATCAGTGTTAGTCGTGTTGCGTGTAGCTGTTGCTTTAAATCTGTCCCCACAGATTTCCACCATTATCTGACTCGACTCCCCCCGACCGCAGACGGTTAACAGGACATTTTTTCTGGCGTTTTTCAGTCAATTTCTTGCATTTTTCACCCTCATGAACAACAACTTTTGGTACCTGATGAAAGCTCTTCCTGGTTTCTCAGTTTGATTGATCTAAGAGACCATAAATAACGCAAACATCAGCGTTTTGAGTGTGTGTTATGGAGTTTCAGTCTTTCCTGTAATGTCTGAATTAGACCCTGATGTCTGGAATCATGTCTCACAGATAAACAGCACTTTTCAACCTGAACTGGACTGAGTGCTTTCCAAAGCCTCACCCACCCACACACACACACACACACACACACACACACACACACACACGGCGGCCAGGCAGGGCACCGGCCTGCTCGTCAGAGACAATCTGAGATTTAGTGTTTTACTCAAGGCCACTTGGCCTTGCAGACAGGAGGAGCTGGGAATCATCATGTCTCATGGTGGTCATTTGCTAAAAAGAGGTCACTTTTGAGGAAAACCTCGTAAACACGGGTCCTTTAGGCATTTCGCAAAATGACAAATGGCATCGAGGCTTCATGTGTTCACCTAGCAGATATCTGCCAGTGTCAACGAGGAGGAACTACTGAAACATTCACCCACTGATTCATGGTTAGTGGCCATTTACTGCTGATTAACCATAAACTACGGTCACTGTTTTTCATCTTCATAAACATTCTGATCCATTTTTCAAGTTGTCAAGTTACGTTGAAATGCAGAGAAAACAGGAAAAGCAGGTTCTGAGTCTGACTCCAGGCTGTGCAAACACCACGTTATTATCCATTAAGCTGCTGTGATCTCACCATTGAAATGTGGCTGACAGCGAAGGTAAAATCAGAGTGGATGAGTCTTGTGGCGAAAATTGAGATCAATACAACCTCTAATGGCTCCTTCTCCCCTTTTCCACCTCTGCTGAGTGCATGATTTTAATTCATCTTGCTTTTTCTTTCCCCTTTCTTCATCCATCCTCGTTCTTTCTCTGCATTTCATTTGAATAGTTTTTTTCTTTCCTGCAGCTCCAGCCGAGGATGACTCCCATCCAGAGAGAGCAGGAGATGATGAGTGCGCCTCGCCTAAGTGGCTGCAATCAATTGTGATTAGTGGCTGCCGCTACTTTTTGAGAGGAGCACATCAAAGTTTTATTATTGGGTGTCAGAGTGGGTGAGACGGGGTGGGGCGGGGGTAATTACATTCTTACAACCAACCTCCTCCTCACTCGAGGTGGAGTCCAGGCTTCCACCGTCTGAATCCAGAGCACGGACGCCTCCAGCTCCGCTTCAGCAGCTGCTGCTGCAGCCGGCTCTCTTTGACTGGGCCGATCAGAGAACAGCCTGCACTCATGTTCCTTTTGGGCATATTTATAATCTGCATCGTTACGGTTTTAGGATCCCAGGAGCGCCTTTTCAGCTCAGTGACATTATCAGTCGCTCTCTCTTTGATTTAATAAGTTCTGTTTGCACAGAGCACACTCCAGCTTTTCACTCAACTTTTTCCTTGAAACATTTCTAAAAGCGGAACGTTGATATTCCCCATTGTGTATATTTATATACTTCCCATTTACAATATCCTTATCCATGTCCTAATTGTTTTAGATGCGTCCAATTATTATTTGCCGCCGCTGTCGCCTTTCCCTGAGGGGACGGCTTTAAATCGAATCTGATCTAATTCAATTTCATCTTGTTTACAACCTTTGGTAATTTTTATTATGCTTTGCTTGATTAGAAATGTTCTTTTAAATCGCCTCACAGCAACGCAAACCTTCATCAGTCTGGTCTCACAGCACACATCCACTGATTTCATTGTGCCGTTTCCTTCTACATTAAAGCTCCATTCAAGCAGACTTCTGATGTTAACACGAGCCGATGACGCTCATCAGCTTCTCTTCACTCTGCGACAGAGTTTTTACTCTGTTATATGTTTTCTACCATGCAATAGTACAAAATAATGTATTTTTCATTTTCATTTCTTGTGTGCAAACCAACATTTTCCATTGTTAACTGAGCCATTCTTCACAAAGCAATACTATTTTTTTTCACTCTTTTTGTATGAAATGTACATATTGTGTCCTTATAGTCTGTTTGTCTCCTTTTATTCTTGCTGTCTGTAACTCCCACACTTCTCTGGCGTGGGATCAGTCAAGTTTTTATCTTTATCTTAAAGGGTCAAAACCTCACAGCTACATGCTTTCTCAGGAGTTGGTGGAAACCAAACTGGATCTGAATTGAGTGTAAATATTGATCTTGTGTTTGTCAGGCGGCCTCAAAGCGGCGGTCTTTGTGTTTCACATGTGCTGGCTTCTGCATATGAAACCAGTCGGCGACCCGAACGCGATGGGACGACGATGCATCGGGTTCGGTTTCCTTCAGGCTTCTGACCTGCGGTGATTCAACGGGCCGTAAATCCAACAAGATGAGTCTTAGATTTAAAGACGGACTCAGAACACGAGGAGCTGCTCGGGAATCAAAGACGGGAGTGAGATGAATGAGTGCTGGAGCTCAGCCAGCCCGCTCAGGACCGACTCCCTCCTGCTGCTCCTGCTTGACATGAACATGCCGGCCCTCTTTCAAGTGTGAGGATGATTTAACAGTTACTTCTTGTTAAAGATCCCGGTCACATGCAAAAACTGATCCTGTCTGCCTCAGAAACATGGTTTCTGCTCTGGTACGAGTGATGACGGGAGGCCGATGTGTGGTTTCTGCTCTTGGCTCGGGCGTCGATCACAGTGTTTTGGACTGCCAGTGAAACACAGTGAGACACTGCTGCCTACTCATGCTTCAGCACTGGACCTGATTGTGTAACAAACCCACCACGAACCTCAGTCCCTCTTCATCGGGCCGTCTTTGAAACCGTTTGGCCCATCACGACTCAAATTTTTGAGAAATGCGTCCAATCGAGTTCCTCATGCAGAAATGTTTTAATAGGTTTTCTTCCCCTCCAAGCTGCCTCATTAGGCCGTTTCCACATGGCGCCTTTTACCCTGAACCTCGCCGGCCTTCAGTAGACGGATCACCCGCCGCCACAGAGGCTGCCGCTCTCCCCCTCCTCCACAGCAGAACAAGGGCAGCGTCAGTGTGTGAGTGCTCTCAGCCTTTTTGTACAAGTCACCATGTAGGTGTGTACTCAAAGACAGAGAGACTCTGCTTTAGTCAATGATATCAGAGGTTTGTGCCCGTGTCCTCATGAATAACCGAGAATAAGGAAGTCCAAAGTGTTACTTCAGCCAAAGAGACGTGAGGTCTGTTCACAGTCTGCAGTGTTACAGCTGCTGTATTAATAAACGCTGCTGCATCTCTGCGCATCAGTTTGACCCCTGTGACGTAACACCTCCTCCACAGCCTGCATCTGGCTGCAAATGTAATCAGGCTAAATCATGTCCGGACACAACCAGCCAAAGAGGAGGGAGAACTTTCAACATAATTTTAAATTACAAAGTTCAGACATTCGGAAACGAGCCCTCCGGTCATGAACACTGAGGAACCTTTTTTCCCCAAAACAATATTTGTGCAATTTTCCAAAACTAATTGATAAGAGAAGTGGAGCAAAACAAACGAGCGTACAGCAGTTTGACCTACGACCTGCCGGGTTAAACAGGTGACCTTAAAGGAGCATTCCAGCCACTTTACACACACCTGTGTGTTCATCTCAGGGAGTGATCGGCCTGTGACAGCAGCTGTGTCCTTCCTCCTGTGGATGTGGAGGTGCTCAGTCTGGTAGGTCATCAGGGGTTAACTCATCTTTGGGACGACAGGACTGCGTCCACAGGGAAAGGACTACAATCCCAAGATGCACAGCAACAAACTGTGCACCCCAGTGGAAAGATGCAGCTGTTTACCAGGAGGCCTTCATGACAGACAGCCCGTGTTTGCATTAAGGCAAACACAGGCGCCGGCGTTCCTCCTGAAAAATGAGGATATCACAGGCTCTGATGCTCTGATTATGGAAGATTTCTAGAATTGCGAAAGCAAAACAAAATTCAGCGCAGAGCATCCGTCTCCTGAAGCTCATGGACGTTAAAACCAAGCGAACTCCATAAGATGAGTCACAGAGAGCCTCAGAGTGACTCTGGGTGGACATGAAGCGGAACAGTAGGCTGATCAATAGTTCCTCTGTTTGTGACTGCAGCCGTTCTCAAAGCGCCCCCTCCTCTCTGCCTCCTCCTGCTCTCCACCAAACGCTCACACACATAATCCACCGCCCCGGACTCAGATGGAGATGGCAGATGTGATATTTTGAAGGGGCCGATGTTGTTTGGAGGCTGCCTGGTGGAGTCCATGTCATAATGAAGCAGTGCAGCTGCGGCGGAGATGCCTGGGAGGGATCACGGCAGATCAAGGAGCCCCCCCGTCAAAGAAGAACACCTTGCCCTTGACAGCCAGCTTGTGGGAGTCGGCTCGCGGTGGCTCGGCA
This sequence comes from Chaetodon trifasciatus, assembly GCA_037975065.1. Classification (NCBI taxonomy): domain Eukaryota; kingdom Metazoa; phylum Chordata; class Actinopteri; order Chaetodontiformes; family Chaetodontidae; genus Chaetodon; species Chaetodon trifasciatus. Next base: position 6,517,974 of record JBBMOE010000031.1, on the reverse strand, counting down.
CAACAGCAGATAAACACGAGCTCTTAGAATACGCTCGAGAGCTTCCTGCCTGTGTGCCCTTGTATAGCACAACCCCAAATCCAAAGAAGTTGGAACTCCGAGTGAAGCAGGAATAAAAACAAAACGCAATCATTTGCAAACGAACTGCGTTTATCGACGGTGTTACGAAGCGTTCTCGAGCCCATGAAGTGTTTCTGGAGGATTCCACAACTTCCCCACCTTCAGTCGCTCCTCCTGTCCCAACTTTAGAAACGTGTTGCTGCATCAGATTCAGAAGAAGCAGATATTTACAAAAATCCACGAGGCTGAAACTGTTTTCAGCTGAGCTAATTATCACAGTCTTTCTTATCTAAGGCTCCCACAGAGTCCCAGCTGTTCTGCAATGAGGAGGGTGTGTTTGTGAGGTGGTGAACATGACGAAGGACGCCGGACACTCACCTGACAGGGGACCAGGACGTCTGCGGTGGATCACAGTCAGTCATGAGTGCATGTTCAGTATGTGTTTGAGTGCACGGCGACCAGCAAGCAGCGTGACGTGTTCACCATCAGGCGTGTGTGCAAAGCAAAAGGCGACACGACGGGACCCCTGACAGCAGGGATCTGAAACCCCAATTCATTCTCTCTGTTTCTTCACGTCGACTCAAAGCTGCTCACTTTGAAGCAAACTCAGGATGCTCAGGTCCTCATACTCTTCATCTCACTGAGCTCTTGTGGCTAACATGTCAGCAAACAGACGCCAACTTCCACATCCGGCACGGACGCAGAAACATCAGCGTTGGTTTGAGCTCGTGTGTCCGTCCACCTGATGAATGTTAGCCCAGCGTTAGCTCGACTTTTAGCTCTGGTTTTTTTCTCCACCATCTCCAGAGTAAAACCTCTGCCTGCTAAGTGCTGCGCTGTGCTCAGCTTCTTGCTTGCAGCTGTGAAGTCCCTGGCTGCATATTATTCGCTCGTATTCACTCAAAAAGTGCTTTAATCACGCTGCAGTTGCCAGAAGTGGACAATGTAGGTAATAAACAAATGAAATACATGCGAATATTTTCTCATTAAATCTGTTTCTATCACGATTTCCTCATATAAATTACTTGTACATAAACTTTAGGAGACAGAAAATTAACGAGTCAGTAAGCATCTTTTCCCTGTACACTGTGAACTGACAGCATGACGCTGCTGCTATACGGTTACAGAGGTCGACCATATGTTATAGAGAAGTCAACATTCTACACATAAGGGGCTAAAAGAGCATAATTAAAGAAACGGAAACCTGACAAGACGGAGCAGAGAACAGCGTAAGTCCAGCTGAATGCAGCTAATTAGAGCTGTGACACGATAATTGGGCAGGATAAGAATAAACACAACAGGTCATTAAATGTTTAGGATATGAGCTGCTTTTATTAAAGCGGACGCGCTGAGAGCTGAGCGTGTTTGCTGCATTGTATGAACCTCGCTCTGTATGAATCCTGCTGCAGACATATGGGTCAAACTTAATGCAGCTCCCTGGAAGTGCAAGTAACGTAAGAGATTATTAATTAATGTTATGCAACTTCACTGCGGCTCCGTCCTCACGCTTTGGTTAAGATACACATTTTATGTCTTGTGTCATGTCTCAGCCTCGTCCTCCACCTGTGCTTTGACAGTATTTTACCAAATACAAATCATCATTTGACAAATCATGTCCAATGTCCACCTAATTTTTCAACTGCTTGCAAAATGAAGGTGAGAAACTGACATAAAGAAAAGCCTGATTGGGACTGATGTCCAAGTCATCTGATCACATGGAACTGCTTCAAACACACGACTGGACGTGGTCACCTGCTGTAATTACCTGAGACCACCTTTTATGGACGAGCTCGTCCTAAACTGCTCCAAGTGTACTTTCAGTCAACTGCAGGAAGGTAATCTGGACTGTTCAGTGAGAGTAAAACCCTGAATCCAGAGACTCAGAGTGTAAAGAAAACCAGAATCAGCCATTAAGAAACGAGCTCATGTGTTCATCTCCTTCATCCTTCATGTGTTCACAAAGTGGTGAACCTCCTCCATCCTCTATGAACCACTGAGTCCTTCCAGGACGCTCCTTTCATACCCAACCATGATCCTCTCACCTGTTACCAATCAGCCTGTTTACCTGTGGAATGATCAAACAGGTGTTTCTGGAGCGTTCCACACCTTTCCCAGCTTCCAGGTGAGTTTCTGGGATCAGGGTTGAATAACTGCACACTTCAAGTCGATTTGAGGTCTTTAAAGACTGAGACTGTTTCCTCTTTTTGACATTTATGTTAATATGAACAAATGATGGTTTCAGAAACGTCAGCTGTTGTCAGAACGCACTCAGACCCTCATACGTCCCATGATGCTACACTCACACCACGTCAACAACATGGGAGGAAGAGGAAAACCTCTTGTTTGTTGTTATGGTGTTTAGGCAACATTTCAAGATGCTTAGCTGGTCCTGTGAGCGCCAGATAGCTAATTAAGCCTAAACTGGCTAAATTTTAATTACGTTACATCTTTGTAGCGGAACAAACACAGACCCTGAGTTCAGCCAAAATACTGAACAAACAAACAAACAAACAAACAAAGGGAAACATCAGCAGACCAACAGATCAGCCTCTTCAGCTCATGTTGGGATCTCCTTTTGATTTAGACTCTTAATGCTGCTTCATGAACGTCTGCTTCAGTGACGCCTCTGGATGAAGTCAATCAGGCCAAACCAAATGAACGAACTCACCTGAGGAAGCACGCTAACACACCTGAGCTACAGACGGCAGGCTGCTGTGTGATACTCACGTCTCATGTCTCTGAAGTAAATCGTCTGTCTGTTGGGGTTGAGCAGCTGGATAACGGAGTCGTCGTTGTTCTTCACCCGACAGCTGATGATCGCCATCTCGCCCTCCACCACCGACACATTGTCCGTCACCAGGTTCTGACTCACCACTGACAGGACGGAGACGAGAGGACAAACGTTAGCGTGTCGGTAGATGCAGAAAAGCAAAGGAAACCAAAGAAAACGGCAATCCTGAGAAGAGCCGAGCGCCTTTTCTCAGCAGCAGAAAGAGAGGATGCAGATTTCTACACGACACAGTTACAAAGATATCTGGGTGCAGAGAGCAGAGTGAGAGCCTCCCCACTGCAGGTTACCCATCAGCCTCCATGTTAGCAAACAGAAACAAATCAGGGCTCCTCAGACAGACAAAGCAAAAGATTCAAGAGGAACCTTTTTATTTTCTGTTTTTCACCCACAATATAAAGAACAAAAGCCTCTAATTGTCCTGTCTCGAGTGTTTTGGTGGAAATGAACATTTAATGAGCGCAGCAGGTGGCAGACCCAAACCCTTAATGTGCGCCCGTGGGAATAAACAGACCTCAGTGACCAGAAAAAGAGCTCGACGAGCCTGCAGGTGAGAAAAATCAGGCCCGGCCGCCATCGGTCATCAGCCGCCGCACCAACACAACATATCTGAGCCTGAAGAGCGACGTGTTTGCAGCTCTGGTTTGAAGAGCTGCGCTAATAACACATCAGACGGTGCTCTGGGCTCCTTCCACTGCTGGCTGACGGTGAGTTTTCAGCAGCTTTGGTTTGTTTTAAATGATCGCCACAAAACCAACGCTTGGCAGCTCTCAGTCCCCAGCACAGTGCTTTTATACTGCAATACACACACACACACACACACACGCTGCAGGCTGCACTGACAAACACAAGCAGGCCGCCAAATCAGAAATATTTAGGAAATCAGCTGACTCTATATGAAACGTTAGCGGAGGAAGGGTAACGTATAAGACATTAGACTGAAATCAGCAGCTCCACCTCAGAAATTCAGCCAATCACAAACGTCAAATCACAGGAAGCAGCATGAACGGACCTCTGATGAGCCTACAAATGGTCCCTAATGGCAGGATCAGACATCAAGACATTGATGTGTTTCCAGGTGATGACGGCCGCCCCGTGACACACGTCAGACCGCATGTTGAGCCAATCAAAGCGAGCAGCCGCTCGTGCTTTTCGTGACCAGTAATCAGACGGGAGGGACTTCTGGGAGCAGGTGTGTTGTAAATGTTGTGCTGCTGATGTTCGACCCACGTACGTCCAATCAGGCGAATTTCAGCCTGAAACTGTGGAATCTGAGACCGGCGCTGAAAACCTGGTCCTGGCCTTTGAAGCTCCCGGTAATGGAAGAGCCAGCCAGTAGTTTTCATTCAGAAAGGATCACACACACGGGCACCCCACCCAACAACACGACAGCTATGATAAACAGCAGGCTGGATTTAACTCCTGTCATGTTTGTATGTTGTTGTTGTGTGTTGTTCTGTTTCTCCATCCCGTCGAGACGCAGGGCCACGTAAACGAAGCGTGGACCGCTGATGTCACACCTGGAGTAGACTCCAGATCAGGTAACGAGGCTGCCGCTTTGCCAAGCTTTCAATTGAGGTTGAGAGAAAACTTATGGATGAAGTCTTTGTAATTCCCCCTTACACTTTCCTCCTACATGGTGATGAAAATAGCTTCACAAACAACATCTCAGAGAGGCTAAAAGGGCCGACTCAGGGGTGGAGAGGAGCGTGAGGAGCAAAAGAAACTAAAAGAAAGCAGGAAACATCAACTGCTAATTTGCATGCCTCAGTTGTCAAGCACCTCTAAATATCCCTGCCATTTAGGAGACAAGGAGGATGAGGTGGGAAGAGAGAAACTGCATCCTCTGATGCTGACAGATAAGGATAGACAGCTTAACAAACGAGATTCAAATCAGCATCCCTTGGTGGCCCAAACACAGCCCTAAATAAATGAACCTCGCCGTCTTTAATATTCAAGACTGAAGCTCATTTTCAAACATGTGCAGGAGTGGGCGGCGGGGTGGGCATCTGGTTATGATAATACGCTAACACACTACAAAATGCATTTCAAGGCATCCGCTGAAGGTTACAAGGCAGCAGCAGGGTGCTGCAAGGTGTCTGCTAAGTTGTGTTTTAGGCCAGTGGAGGTAGCAGGGAGGACTTCAAACGGCGGTCGTCTTGTCAACTGCTTAATTGTTCCTGTTGTGCTAAATAAACAAGTCTGACACGCTGGAAGATGGTATGTGGAGGCGGGGGGCTTTACACTAATTAATGGCCAACAACAACCGTGTGCCGCGGCCACCGAGGACGCTGTCAGAGGTGCTGCAGGAAAAGCACTTCTGACATCTTGGTGGGCAAAGGCTGTTTAAAGCTGCAACGTGGAGCTTTTTCAACTTTCAAAGGGTATTTTTGGCATGAAAGTCTGGGGGGGGGGCTGTGTCAGGGGGCCAATCTTAAGAAGCAGAGGGAAAAAACAAAGGCCAAAGCTTGTAATGAGAGCAGTTTATTATTGGACAAGCTTTCACGGTGCAACCTGCTGTCTGTGGACTGTGACCTGTGGCTGCCTCCACACAGACTCCTCGCCTTCACTGATCACAGCACTAACCTTTCTGAGAACCAATGGATCACTTCTGCACGCTCACGTCATTTCCACCTTAGTAAAATCAGTAAGCGTGTTCTTGTTGTGGAATCCATTTCAGTAACATCAACTCGACATGACTTCCTGTCAGAGCCGCGTTCACTTCCTCGTGTTAACAAAATAAATATTTCATGAACGCCAGAAACCTGAATGTGACAAACAAACGTCGCCTGCGTCCCTCTGCGCAGCACAAAGCGACGCTCCCTGTCGATGTTTTAAAATGCAGATGGCCGCCTGCGCCGTGCGCCGGTTCATACCTGTGACTGCTGCTTAGAAGAGACAGCTCATCGATATGTGAGGAGCATCAAGTCTACCAGCTGAGGGGCAGGAGGACGCGACTGACAATACACTTCCTTCAAACAAAACACTCACACTGAAGCTTTTAGAGGGAAACATTCAGTAACTGCTGACAGTCCTGCAGCACCGGATGACAACAGCAGCAGATAAACTCTCATAACTGAATCAGACATTATGATAATGGAACATCAGAGACGGTGGGAGTAGTATATAATTACCAGTCTGAGCTGCACTTAATGCACTTCCTCCAAATGTTTGAATCTATCAATTAATTTGACTTTTTCCATCACAAATGATCGTGTGCATTCACACGCAAACACAAAGGCAGCATCAGCGTCCGCTCGTCCTCAGCCTGACAGCAGACCGAGCGGACGGCGGGGGAAAGTGGAAAATCAGAGTCACAGTACGTCAAAGGAGGAAGAGTCTGTCCGTCATTCAGCAACGCTTTCACATCCTTCCAACACTAGTCAACACATCAGACACCTGAACGCACCACTGAGAGTCCATAGCATCAACAAAAGTGAAGTAACGGTGGTTAATAAGGCTGTTTCGTTACAGACGTGTACACCATCCAAAGGTTTGGTATCTGCACTGAGAGGCAGGTTCACCACAAGCAAAAGGATTCAAACCAGCACAGCATGAGCGACAAATCAGTCAGAAAAGGCTTTGGGAAATGGTGAACATATAATTCAGACTACAAACTGTGATAGATGGGTTGAAACATGTAAAAATACCAGTATCTTCCTGTGCCAACACTGTCCAGTAATACATGATGTAACACTTCTTCTACTTTCATTCTTCTTCAAAAATAGCAAACCGAGACTGAAAATATGGAAATATTTTTCCTTGCTTGCTCATTATTTCTACAACATAACATGAAAGATGCGCAGCGTGAAGCTGTCAGCCTTTAGTGTTTCTTCTATCAGGCGCCATGTAGCTCTCATATTTCCAACTTTTTTCTCTGGCCAGTTACATAGTTGGCCCATGGCAGTGAAGGGGGCCCAGATTTCAGCCTTCGGCCATCCGTGTCGAACAGTCGAAGAGGCCAATCCCAGATTAAAGTTGTCAGACAATGACACTCTGACGCTGCACCGTGCAAAGCCTGCCCGAGGCCCGAGCTCACTAAGACGGCAGCGGAGGAAAGAAGAGTCCCTGCTCCGTTAGCCTGAGCGAGCAGCTGCGCGTTTCCATTTGATTCAATCAGAAAGGTGTGCATGTTAAGTCAGGTCACACAGACGGCCGGCGTGACAGCGAGGCCGCCTTCCATCAGGAAACCAAACTCACTGTCTTACCGACGGCAGGCGGCTTTGGGTCTTATGTGCACGCTGTATTTCGTACATAACAAATCACTCGCACACGGGATTGAAGGATAAAAAAGGTTGCTGAAAATATGAAATATTAATCGAAGCATCCGTCTGTCAGTGCGTCTTTTCTCCCCTCCCCGGCTCTCCCTGTGGTGATATTAGCAGTAATAGCAGCAGTATTGCATTTTTTATCAGCTCTACTGTTAGATATGCATTTATTCATCCCCTGTCTCAATCAGAAACATGATGTAACATACAGTAATCTGACACAGTACGCTATATTTCCTTCAATTATGCACCTATCGTGTGCGCCATCCTGCTCTCTGCACTGCTCACGATCGCCACAATCAATCGAGAGATATCAATTTCCCTTTGACGCGTCGAGGAGCGAGTGCACGTGAGCAGCACAGACGACAATCATGTTCTCCTCTGTGCTGGTCGGCTCCTGCTGATAACGTGACGAATCTTCGTGCGCCGGGCGTCGATGTGTGCGTGGGCGAGCAGAGCGCGCCGGTGTTTGTGTCTGATTGCACTCACTCCTGTCTGATTGCATGTTTTCACAGATTGTATGTCTGATTGTGCGCCTCCGTGATGACCGCAAGGAGTTAATTTCTGAGTAATCTTTCCGAACAAGTGCACCAGTTTCCCTCTTATTATACCTCGCAGGGCATTCTTCACCATCGTAATGGGTACGGGCTGCACAATGCAGCGATGCAGCCGCTGAGCGTGAGGCAGACCTTCAAGGTGTGTGTGGCGTCTACACGTGTGAACGATGTAATGTGTGTCTGGATGACTGTGAAGATCTGAAAATGAAAATTATTACTCAAACCATCATCACCTCCATACCGCCACCATCCATCTCCGTGCAGCCAGCATTCATGCAGTTTAGATAATCTGAAGTCTGACAGGTGCTCAGGTGGATTGTGGGTGTTCAAAGTGCTGATTCGGGTTTTGAGACACCCCCCGTCTCCTGCTTTAGGTCAGTGCTGAGTTTTGAACTCTGAACCAGGACCATCATCTCTCCCTAAGCTTCAGCAGCTGCTGTGAGCAGCAGAAACTCTGAAGCCTGTAAAAACGTTAACTATGCTTTCGCTGCCATGATCATAAATAAAAGACACTGACAGGAATCATTTTGCAGATAATTCATGAAAGAATGTCTTGATAAAAACTAATCCTGCAGCACTACATTTCTTCCAAAAATGTTCACTAAATCGTAAAAGTCACTTTTAGGAGACGGCGATGTGTAGTGATGTGGCAGCTGTGACTTCTGTGAGAACTGCTACTGAATCAAAAGTACAAAAAACATCTAATCAACCAAATATGCCCTTAAGTGTGCAGAAACTGAGAAAGAGACATAATAATAATTAAGTTCCCGGGGGTCAGTCAGTATCCCAAAGTCTGCTTACTCAGATTTTCCAGAGCTTTCAACCACATCTGGTGTGAAGGTCATGAGATGTGAGAGTATTCTGAAGAACTCCAGTCTGAGTAATGATCCAGGAAACTTCAACTGTCAACAATGAACCAATTTACTTTCACATCTCTATTAATTTGAAGCGAACAGGTGCCAAAAATGGATCAAGACATTGAGTAAGTCTTGCGATGTTGGCCAGCCTCTGTGGATAGACACATGCACCACTGGCAGTTCAGCTACTGTGGGCTGCAAATGATGCATATGCTGTGGGAATGAATTAAATTTAGGCCGTGCATTAGCATCAAATGTGCCGTCTTAAATTTACTGAGACATGGGAACACAGCTGTTATCCAGAGGGCTGAGATGTTGTCTGAGCAGCTTCTTTTCTTTGCTAACATTTAAGTTTACAGTTATTTAAAGTGGAAATTCTCAGAGAGCATCAATCGAAGACTTTCCATTAACTCTGAGCACTGTAAATCTTTGAGGAGGCCATAAACATCACAAACAGCATTCCTTCAGGAGAGCTCTGAGCGATGGAGCAGTGCTTTAAGCACACACGTGAACACCTGGAGAGCCGCTTATGCAGTTAAACAACCAGAGAAACGGTCGTGTTGTGCAGCTGAAGACGGCTGAAAAGTGTCCGAGGATCCGCCTTCAATGAGATCAGCCGTACACAGAAAATCAGCTTTCAGAGAAGCGAGCACGAGGGGTCTTCGCTTCTTTTCTTTGAGTGCCGTATTTGCCATAAAAATACTATTGCCAATATTTTTATATATATAAAAAAAACTACCAAAGCCATTTGTTGAACTGCACTTGAGAAATGCTGCTGCATGAAAAGGACACTGACTTGCACGAGTCTATGTACAATATGTACAGTTTAGTGACATCTGGTGGTGAGGTTGCAGATGACAACCAGTCAGTCCCCTCAGCTCACAGTCACCTTCCACGCGTGTAGAAGAACCTACGGCGGCTGAAGCCTGAGTGGAAGGCGCTCTGCTGAGCCAGAGTCTGCTTCGCTGGAAGAGGAGCTGCTCATGAAGCTCACTCTGAGGCAGTGAAACACCACGTATCCATTATACACCAATGAAAACCCCGACAGCCTACACACCTGACCTTCAGGTGTAAATCCGATTTATTGTTGATGCTGTAATTTTCAAGCAGACCAGCAGTCACATGATCAGACATTCTGTAAACAAAGCTCCGGTTGGCTCGAACTTATGTGGAAGAAAAACTGAAGGGAAACAGTGAAACTATGATCCAGACTGCTGCTTTGACCTCTGGTTGATGAGGGACTGTTGAACAGCATTTTGGACGCGCTAACTTTTGGGTTTACGGTTAAAGAAGGCGGTTTCTGTCATTCACATCCTGTTTTCTGTCTCGTCTGCGTTCTCACATCTCAGCACTCACAAAGGGATTAGAACAAGTGATGGTCAGATCCGCATCAGACTAAACCAGAACCGTCCTTTAAGTCACGAGGAGCCCACAGTGAAACCTTTGGCTTTGCTTCTCAGAATCCGAGATATCTGATGCATAAGACGAGTGCAGAGCTGCATCTGGAGCCACTTTTCAAGCAGAGTCTTTGAGAAGAGAACGACCCTTCGGCCGAGCCGTCTGCTGTGTGAATGCCGGGTTAGAGCAGCCGACCGACAGCTCGAGGCGGCCCAGAAAAGGTCAAGATCCTTGTACGGCCTGACCACTTCAAACAGTGGAATCCCTCTTGGTGAGGATTTGAAGGAGGCAGTTCAGTTAATCTGTGTGTGAACAACGACTGTTCAGAGGGAGCTCACAGACATGACACAGAGTTTGCAGGAGACGATCCCATTGGTCGCTTTAGTGATCAGACTCCACAGTAAGTCTCTGCTGTCTCCGGCAGACTGTTGCCTTCAGTGACGCCTGTTAACGTACAGCAGGACCATCACAGGCGACCTCGCGGGTCGAGGGTATGACGCTCAAAGACCTTCGAACAAGTGGGAGTGTCGTTTCGGGAAGAAACGGTGTTTTATGCGCTGCTGTAAAGAGGAAATGAAAGACGCTGCCGTCTACGGCTCCTTTGTGAGGGCAGACGGCGCTCACGATAATTCACCGCTGAAGAGATCAACGCGGCGTTTTATCTGCTCTCCATCGCAGGCCTGTGCAGCCTTTAGCAGTAAAAGATTTACGCTTTCTGTGGAGTAACTGCAGACGCGCTCGCAGATTTCTATTGTGCTATTATTGATGTTTTGTGTACCTTTTAATGTGTTTATGAGTTTTACTGAGCAGTGAGCGTTTTATGGAGCCCTGGTGGGTGGCACATTACAATGCATAAAACGACGACTGTTTAGCATTTTGTCATTAGCTGAAAATAAACAGCTGCACTTTTTCAAATTCATAATCCTGAGTGGAGCAAATTAATTCCAGCAGCAATGAGGCCGCGGCCCAATGTTTGCACACCGGCACGGCCTTCAGAGTTAAAGGGTTTGTTGTATGTGCTGTTACGTTTTTCAATGCATTGTCAGCGCCCACTGGAGCACCAGTTTCACCAGTTACAGATACACCAATAAACCGTTACATCATACAATTATGTTGCTACAGCAAGAAGAATTACAGCTTTGTAAAGATTTGTCTTATGCAGAAACTGTTTTCTGTGCCGTCACGAGCAGACCTGAACCCCTCTGACAGAAACAAACTGGGACTAATTGAGAGCAAAACAACAAACAGCTTCTTGTCTCTGACTAATAAAACATGTAGAGCACCTTCAGAGTCCTTTTCTTACATAATCTGTGTGAATATCAATCAATGAAGACTAAAATCTGCCAGTGTTTGTTGCTGTAAGTCTGTAATAAAGACTCTCTCTCAGCGCCAGTATCCTCCTTTCCAGCCTCACGTTACATTATTCAACCATAATAGACCGAAGCTAAAGCAGAGAACCCTCTGAGACTCATTCAAATGTGAGATAATGCATCTGACTGAATTGCTAATAAATTGTCCTTCTTTAAAGTGTCAGAGAAACACGCAGAGCGCAGAGATCCAGACGGGTCACCGTTATGGCAGTTATATATAAAACTATCATATTCACTCTGCCACGAAAAAAAGACTTAACATCCTGAAGAACCGTGAGACAATTTCACACATTTTCCACACAAAAACAAAGTTTGGGACACGAACAAAGTGATTACTGATCGTCCTGATGGATGCTGAGCTGCAACACGTCGCCATCAAACAATCTGCAATGATACTAAACCGTTCCTACAGCCTCATTCCAGTGACCCACCCCCAGCACACACACACACACTCACACACACTCTGCACCTCTCCCACTGATGCTCGGTGGAACAGTGGATTTGTGACACATTATGTAAGAATGGGGTGTGAAGAGCTTTATAGGGTGTTACATGCTTGCACTGAGCATGTAAGTGGCTTTTGTGCTACCACTGCTGCACAAAACGGCTTTATCTCATTGCCGAGCGTAATGAGTGCAGAAGCAAATTTCAACAATGCCAGTAAATAAAAAACATCTCAAGGGAAGATTTTACAGCTCTGAGCGTGCTGCTGCGCTGGGGTTTGTTTATAATAATGTCAAATAAAGTAAAAAAGCAAGCGCTCCCATTTATTTATGTTCTGTTGGTTTGCATTCTGTGCTGTCCTTCGTCCTCGTGCTGCATGTGTGGCTGTTTCATCCATCTCCAGATTTCTAAAAGCTTGACTTAAATACCAACATTTATTGCAAGCATTGCTGCTTCATGGAAATGATCTCATTAGATAAGGAAAGCTGCAGCGCCTGGAGTCAAGCATGTACGTCAGTTTAGTCCAGCGTTGCTCTAATGGAAATCAGAGTCTTTGTGAAAATTAGCCAATTATGGAGTAATCGCTGATGAATATGCAACATCTGCTACGAAACTGACGTGAGAGAGTCACTGCGAACATGTTACTAAAAGGATGTTCAGTGGAATTCAGTGCGGACGCCATAAGGTGACGCCAAAGCTCCAGCGAACACGCCTCGACAGTGCCCCCTAGAGGCTGCGATGATCACTGCAGCCAGCAAGACAAATCTCCTGCATCCAAACAACAAATCAGGGCTCTAAAAATCTGAAGTTTGTCCTGAGGAAGACGAAGAGGAAACAGCCCAAAGACTGAGATAAAAAGGGTTCACATCACGCAGCAGTCACACTGAAGTGTTCTCATTCAGCCTCAGGGAGCCAGGTTTTAGCATGTAAGCTAAGCTAGCATGTTTTAACAAGAGACAGAAGAAACATCTCGATGTAAGAGTTAGAAACAACACATGAAGCTGCGTCATTTTTCTCACTGTTCTTTGTAGCTGTAGCTGCTTTGGTTGTTGATCTTTGGGAAACGGCCATCAGCGACTAAAACAGCAGGCTCGCTTGAATTGTGGAAGAAGCTGGAGATGTGGGTGGTGATTCAGAGGCCTGGAAACAGGTTAAGCTTCACCTGGGGAGCATGAATGTGCTCCAGAAACTTCCCAACAAACTGATTTTGAAAGCAGCATCCTGACAGCAGCACTGGATTAAAAGGTCAGGGGTCACGATGAATCAAAGACCATGAATTCCATCCTCTGGGACTGGGACTGATGCCACTTTAAGACAAAAGGTCAGAGAAGGAGAAATCCTCTGGAGACCACGAATATCCTCCAAATCCTAGATGAAGCGAGGCCTGCAGTGAAGCAGTGAAGGAGGCTGTTGTGCTGAGTTTAAAGACGCCTCCAGTCAGAAATGTGCTTTTCTTCATCCTATTTCTTGTTTGACGCTATTTCATTCTAAGCTTTGAGTATTTTGTGTAATTACAGAAAAAATGTTTCTTTTCTGTAAAATACTGATAAAAAAACAGAAGCCTAGAGATTCATGTCATGAATTGGATTGAATCACGAGGCTGGCAGAGGTGACGATGACGGCGCTCTCGTTTGCAGCCACAATAACACGATGTTATTAAGTGTGCTATATTTTCCATGAAATCTGAGCTGATGCTGCGTCAGCCGCATTTCAGATTCATTTACATGCTCTCAGAAGCCACTTACCATCAAGAGTGCATGCTGTTTGAAACAGAGAGGGAACAACTGCAGCTCAGGAAGCTCTGCAGTGAAGTCTCTGATGCTGCCACACTTCACAGGAATTAGCTTCACTTTCAGCACAACTTCACATTTGTGATGAGATGTAACTTATTTGTATTGTTAAGTTTTCATGGGCTCTGCTGCTCAGAGGAAATATTACTGGAGCTAAAGAGATGAAACCAGATTTAATTTGAACTCAGATTTAAGTCAGATGAACTCACCGGAGAACATTTTGACAAAATCAATATAAATGAAACCACCTTCCTCCCAGTGCAAACATCTTGCTCTTAATACTACGTCACCTTCCTCCTCCTCTGCTCCCACACAAACATCACAAAATTACAACTTTTTTCAAACCCGACCTAACTTTAAAGTCCAGTCTAAATACTGGACTGACCTGGGTTCAGGAGATCAGGAGATGTTGAGGCGAACAGGTGAGAGAAAGGAGGCGACACTGGGATTCATTTGGGGTCTTATTTCTGACTTTTAAAGTCCAGTTTTCTCTCCAACTTGTGAGGAAAGTAAGAGGCTGTTTAGCTGCTGGCTGCTAACCTTGAACGCCTGTTGTGACTGGCCAGGCTGTGTCTGATGGGTTAGCAGAGCTTTTCACCGACAGCAGCAGCCTGTAAACCAGGTTTCTGAGAACAAAGTCTGCCGGCTGGAAAAACCAAAGCAAAGAGCTAAAACGGGCTGATAAGCATCGCAGAGCTGAGGGGAGCTGCAGACGGCGGCCATTTTTTCTGGGTTCATCGCTGCATGACGCTCCCATCTGACCGCTGTTAGTTCTACATGTGCAGGTAACTATATATACATCCACCTGTGCAGCTGGAAATGTTTCTGAACGTTAATATCACATCGCTATAACGCTCATATCAGCATAACCCCACTAATGACTTGGCCTCATCAAACCAGGCTTCGCTGTCAGGATGCGTAACATCCTCCACTCATCTCCTACAGGGCAGTTATATAAACCAGGTGCATCACTTTACATATAATTTCCTACAAATTAACATCTAAAGCAGGCGTGCCTCACTTCTCTCCGGCTCTCTGCCTCCTCTTCCTCCCGTCTTTCAGGCCCCTCTTTGCACAGAGGAGACAGAGGGGAGGTATTGTGCCGGATTCAAATAAAGAAATGGAGAAGTAAACAGAGGAGCGGCGAGGGAGGCAGGAGGCGAAGGAGGGAGGGGCGGGTGGAACACGGCTGCTGGTTGGTGCCGCTAATGATGAGGAAAATGGAGGGTCATGTGGGAGCCATGGCTGGATGGAGAGAGAGGGAGCTGGTGTAGTATACAGAGTCAAGATCGCTCGAGTGGTGGGTGGATGCTTCATGTGTGTGTGCACGCTGCCGCCATGTTTTCTGTCTGTCAAGTCGTGTGCGCTGACATGTGTTTGTGTTACAAGCCTTTACCTGTGTGAGTCGAGCCAGGCTGTGTGTGTGTGGGTGGACATAACTCTGTCTACACAGTCACTTTGTGGGGACAAAACACAGGTCCCACTAATGTCAATCAGTCGACTTTAGGGTTAAGGTTAAGGTTAAGGTTAAGGTAAGGGTTAGGGTGAGCCATCAGGAAATCAGTGTAAGTCTATGTGATGTCCTCTGAAGTGAAGGGAAAACGACTGTGTGTACATAGCCATCTCTGTGAGGACCAATTTGAGACCTTGGGAGTGAGGACGTTTTTGGAAAGTGAGGACATTTTGGCCGGTCTTCACGTTAGGACAGGCCTTCTNGTGAATCTCACCGCCATCACTTAGCTGAACTGTCAGTCATGTTTCTGGCAGGTTGAAACACCTGAGATGACACCTGCCTTCATTAAGAACGGGGCTTCTTCTGTGGTATCGTAACTTGACGAGCTGCAGCCGGAAATCATGAAGCAGAGTAAACTTTGTCACAAGACACACGTGACATTTACAACTAAGAACTGCGGCGTTCATTCATTTCAAACCGCTCTGTCGCTCTAACACTCAGTGCTGGAGTTCAGCAGCTGGAACCAACGACAGCCTGAAGATCTGATTGGCACTCTGGAGTCTCTCTCCCGATGTCAGAGGGTCGTATTGACTCTGTGATTTTTGTTTCATGGCCGTCTTCTCATGAAGGATCTGCACACCTTCATATTGTCTCATCGCTGTCAGCGCTGGTTTGTCCACGCTGAGTCTGCTTTTCAGCTGCAGTCTGCACACGTCTACACAGAGTCCTCTCAAGGAAAACGACCCCAAACAACACGTGTTCATGTCCAAGTGTCAAAGCCTCCACAGCTGCCGTGATGATGGCTGCTGTCCGGTTTGGACAGTCAACACGGGTTCCTCTGACCATGAACCACATGGTCTCTATTATTACCCTGATGATAGAGGTCCCCTAACATTAACAAAGCTGTCATTTTAACCCTTTGTGCCTAAACACAACCAAAGCTTAACCGTACGGACGTCACGCCATAAAACAGACGCATATCTCCTCCTGAGGTTTGTAAACTGTCCTCCTGCTGACTGCAGATCAGGAAACACAAACGATGAACTGTACGTCGCTGTGGTCAGGACGACTCGCTGAACTCAGCGCTGCTTTAAATTTACTGACGACAAACCACAGCATGAAGATTCTGAACGACAATGAACCGTTTTTGTTTGTTTTTTTGACTTTGTGAATCTTTTACTTTGTGAATGAAGTATAAAATCAGTCTTTTCCATTATTAAACTCATTGTATTTCCCGTGGAGTTACAGTAGAAGCTTTTCAAGTGACAAGTTAAACCGGGTGATGCTGTCACATCTGTCACAGTCTGCCATTTGCTCCCTCCGTCTACCTCTGAGACGTGTAGAAATATATATATAACAAATACAAGTCTGACTGGAACACTCATGGAGGTAGGCAGGATACTTTCACAAGTAGAGAATCACCTCCAAAATAAGAGCAGGTGGAAGACAGCTGGCAGGGCTGCTGTGTATCTTGACTCAACCATTTTAAATGTGCAGCAGCTCGTGTGGATATTATGTTGAGTCAGGCAGCTGCAGAACAGCGTGATAATGCAGGAAGAGGATACCTCACCGGCATCTCCGGACACACGCTGGGCGAAGCAGGTTTGCTCTTCAGGGACCGCGGCGAGAGGCAAACAACTAATGACAAAGGTGTCTTTCTACCAAAGAGCTCGAAGGTGCAGCAATGCAATCTATATGCCAATAAACGACTCTGCAGTTACTCCAAAGTTTAATGGAATACATAAATAAATCATACAGTCGGTTAAATAATTCAGATGGACCGAAAAAAAGAAAAGCAATATTTCTTCTGTCCTTTCAGTGTGTTGGTTAAAATAGATGATCAGAGAAATGTATTCATTGCATTTTCAGAAAGTCTCCTCGCAGCACTGTGTTTCCTGTGACGCCGTTCACCGACCAGGCGGCGTTAAGGGTCAGCTGGGTGAAGGTTAAAGGGGAAGCACAGATCGATGGGAACCAGACTTCAACACAACACCGACAGAACGCTCCAGAAGATCCACTGCAGCAAAGATATTCAGTCCAAAATGTGGAAATAATCCACAGAAAGATGTTTTCTCCTGTCAAATTAGCAGGAGACGTATGTCCTCGTCACAGTGGAGCGAGTTCTCCGGCTAACATGAGGAAGGTGTTTGGGAGGCGCAGCTGCAAAACAACATGACGAGCATGGTTTACATGCACGATAGAAACATTGTCGGGTGCTTTTTGTCGGCGGATCAGCTTTGAATGTGAAGGGGAGATGATACAGACGCTGCGAGCACAGTGACCTTGTTGGAGCTGCAGGCGACAGATGCTGTCTGTAAACTAGCAAACCTTCAGCCCGTCCAGCCTGTTGTTGGGAGAAGCACTTACAGCGTGCATGCACCACGGCTCTGATCACTGCTGCTCACGGCACGGCTCAGTGCACGTATCCCAGCCATACAGAAAAACAGCATTAGTGGCATGTGTTGCTTCTTGGACTCTTGAGGCCTTCAGTTCTGGCAGCTACATTTAAAAATAGTGCGAGCGATGGGCTGCGGCCAAATAATCCTGCTTCATGGTGTTTGCAAAGGAGCACATGGCAGCAGCCTTTGAGAAGGAAGTACTGTAACAAAGAGAAATGTAAGTCCAAAAGACACCGAGCAGCTGTTGGACACACTTCAGGACAGATTGGACAAAAAATGAGCAAAGAAAAACGACATTTAGCAGGCTCAGGAGACGGCGTTAACGACGGAGGGGAAGTGCTGCTGGTCTGCAAAGATGCATCCTTAAAAACATTTAATGGACTAAACTGGCTGTTCGCACTGAAAGCCGTAACTCAGCTTTTAGAAGTTCCTCTGCAGCATCAGCTGTCCACGGACCTTCTTTAAAGTAAATCAAGAGAGCTGCAGCATTCAAGTTAAGAGCAGAAATACTCCGAGCAGCAGAAGAGGCTGTGGGTCAGGGTCCTGTCTCATTATTAAACGTCCACTTAGGAATTCAAACAAGGCCAGAGGTCAGACTACCAGCACTGATCACTGCATTCATCACTAAGAGGTGACACCAAAACAAAGAGAGCAAAACAGGCTGAAAAGCCCCGCAGAGCTCCGAGGGTCCGCCTTCACGTCGCGCCCATCATGATGTCATTCAGTGTTATTTTTAACGCGTCGACTCGGCAGCTGTGAGAGCAGAGTTGAGTCCGGGCTCGGTGTAAATGCTGGACTCGCTGTGATGGAGTCCGCGGGGTTTTCTGATTTGCTGCCTGGTTCCTGGCAGGCAGCTGTGGGAAACAGTCGATACTCCATCACCACCAGTTCTGCTCGCTCTCTCTGCGCTGTGCATTTACTTAAACTCGTGCTTCTCTCGAGGGTTTCTCTGCTCTAGTTCCAACTTCTTCCGTCGTGAAGCAAACAGCTCATGAAACGCTTTGCTGAGAGCCTCCACAGCCGCGGCCACGACGCCGCACTCTGCGAGGAAGCATCACCTCCTCTTCTTCCTTCATCACAGAATTCAACATACTGACGAAGGCGGGAGACGAGAAAAGCAGCTGTGGAACTGTTTTTGTCTTTTCAAGAAGCTGCAGGTGGATTATTTCAGCGGTGATGCACAGAGCCGATACTGTCAGTGCGCACTGAAAACCTGTTTCTGTTTCTGTGTGAAGCTTGAGTATAAGAGAATATTACAAAACCAGCACAAAGACAGTATATTTAATGTCTGACCTCATCGCCTTCATTGATTTCTGTGAACACTTTATGCTCATTCTGGATTTATTTATGCTCATTCACTGATGAATTTCGATGTAAACTAAGTTTTCGACAGCGTCTGAACTGTTTTTGGATCGTATTCTGTTCTGTTCCATTGACCTCCATCGTCTCCAAAACGTGATTAAAAACACATCTCGTCCCTCATCGCTGTCCCTGTTTGAGGACTTTTGCTCAACACTCGAGAGTCCAGCTGTTTTAGGAAATGACTTTGCCCCTTTTCATGAATCAAACTCTTCATTTGGCACCAGTTTTTGAAGATTTACATCTGGACAGAAGCAACAGGATAAGAATCACAGGGGGCGCCGGAGAGGTTCAGAGGCGGACGGACACTTTTTGGCCTTTTTATGTGGTTTGTTGACAGCAACAAGAATGTAGAATAACGCTGGCCTTATCTTTTAAACACTTATCACCAAATATTAAAAATCACATTAAAATAATTGCTCTTGCCCTCCGGCGCCCTCATGGCGTCCTCTAACTCTGTCTTTGTGGCTGATTCTGAGCAGATGGAGCTGCCCACATGAAAGCTCAGCGTGTCCCCTCACTGAAGACACGAGCCGGGGGTCCGGCCCCTCTGCTCCCTGTAAAGAGGAGTTTCAATCGTGGTGTCGCCTCATCCTCTACATTTTTATTAATTGTCTTCACTGTCGTCCTCCCGTCCTGATAAAGACGCCGTGCAGGATCTGTAGATGGAGGTCTTGAATGATCTGGCTGAATTACAAAGTGGCAAAGTTGACCTTGACCAGTTTTATGTGCAGTAATTATCATTTATTTATCTGTTTCTCCACTTGAATACGATTCAGAATTCATCCAGTTATTAGCTGAATAAATCGGAGTCAACAAGAGTCACAACGAGGTCTGTCTAATGAACGAGCTGCATCCTCAGCTCGCCGCGTGGCTCCGAGCAGCTCAGGTATTGACGAATGTAGATTGCAATGCATTGGACTGGGGACTATTGACATTGCACCAGCGAAGACACGTCCTGTGGCTGGGAAATTTTCCTTGGCGCAGTGAGAGATGACCTTGCTGAATACATATTCTGAGGAAACGCTGATAGAGCTTCAGTAGCCTGGGAAATTGAACCTGTGTTATAAAAGAAAAGCACACGGGATGACAAGCAAACACCGCGTCCGTGTGATTGATTCAGTCATTAATCTGGGCTGTGTGTGTGTGTGTGTGTGTGTGTGTGTGTGTTTAAAGAGCCTCTCTCTGTGCACATATGGATAACACTGCTTGTATTTAACTGCCTCGTCCCTCATGCCACCTCCGTCCTCTCGTGTCTTCCGTTGTATTGATTGGCGTACAGAACAAACACGAGTCACCGGGACAGACGTCTCGTCTGTCAGCGGGTCGACGCACGAAGCTCGAGACAACAGGAAGTATTGTCTTCTTCTCTGGTCCATGTTTAGCACTTGGCTACTATAACCTGCTGAACCCAGATTATCCTACCTGCTACTGCTAGCGATTATGCTAATAATGCTAACCATTCGTTAGTCTGGCCTGCTGGTTTGAGGCAGGACACTTTGTACATGTTATCATACCAGTCGTGCACTTTAACCAGCTGATCAGTCGTGCTTTCATCCACTGTGTCTGATGCTTTACAGTTTCTCTCTGATCAGTTTGTGTGTGAAACGCTGCATCACACACGTGAAATGAACACCTGAAGCTGCCGAGGCCGTTTGAGACGCTGTCGTTCTCACTGTGGATGGAAAAGAACAGAACGTGGAAAGTACAACCTGGTGGCTGTTGGAAGGAAAATCTGAATAAATGACACAAAAGCTTTGAGCCTGTTTGACCCTCCTGAACAGTTTCTGTCTATTAGCAGCAGTGTTGTGCCTGAACATATTTCGGGTGAACGTGAACTGAACATACTGTGTTACTGCCTGATGAACGTTACTGTGGACTCGTTCATTCTGGTGTCTGTGAACGTCTCGCCCTCTCACTTTAACTTCGTTCAACAGGCTGCCAGACTTCTATAGAGCCTTCCAGGTGAAAACCCGGCTAAAACACACCGTGAACAGGCCTTAATATGTCGCGGAAAAACACCCAATCTGGCAACACCAAGGTTGGTGAGGATGGGAAAATCTTACATTTCTGTGCAAACTTTGCCCGCCGGCTTTCAGTCACATGCAGCTGTTACTAGTGTGGACTGAATGGACAGCAGCAAAGCGTTAAAGCAGCAGTGGGGACATGCTGTCCCCTCAATGCTGATGTAAACCCTGGATGGATGAGGATTCAAAACTGGATATGAAGATGAAATCTGACGCACGTTACAGTTAAAACTGATCAAATAACAGCTGTCTGTGGCTCTTTATGGGCTGCGTGGATAATTTTGAAAAGTAAAAGCTCGCAGCAACATGTGGACAAAAAGAACCATGAACGAGTTCATGTCTGGAACGCTGAACTTAGTTCAAAACTTTGACTTATGAACTGTGAACTGAACTGGTTCATTTTAACATTTGTGAACTGACCTTTGAACCAGTTCATGTAGAAAGTGAACTTTCCAAACACTGGTTAGCAGTTCATCTGTCCATCACTGGCAGTCCAGCCTTGTCATTGGTGGACTTTGGAGCGCCGTGTTGAAGAAAAAACGTTCCTCCTCCAGCAGTCCAACAGACCTGAAGTGTGTTCATTAATTACTGTAAATGCACTTCTACTTGACTGACATGTGATCCAGATGTGCCTCTAACAGCTGAGGAACCGCAGAAGCAACGCTCTTCTTGTTTCCAGTTTGAGTTTCAGCCATCTCTGTCTTGTTTTTCTGACTTTTTATTTCAGCATTCTTTGAAAGAACGCTGAACGGCTCTTATTTCAAAGTGAGAATAGCTGAAGATTAATGAAGAATTTATGCAATTCTCGGGTTGATTCCAGTTTATTTAAAGAAAAGATGCCGTCTGGAACTTTGATCAAGTTCTTTAATTGCCTTATAATTAACTTTAAGTGTTTAAGTAAGTGACTTTACAGACTCACAGCTGTAAACTCGAGCGCGTGCGTGACGACTGCAGAGGGCATCAATCAGCGATCCAACCTTTGAAGAAGTCTGAAAATACATTTCAAACATATTGTATTTAAAACCTTTGAAGGCTCACGCTGCCAATATTGCGACATGACTTCTTCTAACCCCCTGAAGTGCTGCAATCACTGGCAAACAGTTCAAAAAAGGTAAGGGAGCCATATTTGGCAGCTTCCATGCTCATTTGGCATATCTACTATTTCAGTCCAACGCAACGCAATGCAACAGAAACACAGATCTGAGATGAACCTGAAGAGACAGCTTATTAGAGCGTCCCAATTTGAGAAAGTCAAAGATTTCTTTAGTCTCGACAGTTTTAGAAGAGACGACGCCGAGGAGAAGAATCAATATTCCCTAAGTCTTCCGCTGCCGAGGATGAAACGCGTGCACCGATTTGGTTTTTGGGGTTGGAGTCAGATGAGCCGATGATTGCCGTTGGCAGAGCACGTCGGCGCGAGCTTCTGTTCTGCTTCGCTGGCAGTCGGCTGCAGAGCCCGGCGCTGCTCGGTGGCAGCAGCATAGGTTTGTGACCGAGAACAGGCCTGTGAAGGACTGGGCTCCGTCCAATCAGCCCCAGGGGAGGATCTCTTACTGTTCAATTCTAATTCATGTACATATAAATAACTGTCGCTGGCACTGCTAATTGGATTAAAAGGCTTGGTGGAGGAGAGACAGGGGAGAGGGGGAGTGAGGCAGCAGGACTTGATTTACAGCATACAATTATTTTCCTGTGCGGGTTTGTGCCGAAGCACATTCTGAGCAGGAAAACGAGGCTTGTTTTAATTCTTTCTTATTCGGATCGTTAAAAAATTAGCGAGCTGTCTCCGTTTAATCTGTTTGTGAGGCTGCTGCCGGTCATACAAATGTAACACCGCCTTGTTTACCTGTTGCCTGATACATTTAGTTTGATGCACATTTCCACAGAGCAACAGAGTCGCTGCGAGTTCCCCTTTCAGCAGAAATAGGTCATGTTCTCACTCACTGCTTAATTTCAGCAGCTCCCACTCTGTGGTTTGTTTGGATCGTTTTAATGATGCTCAGCACTTCCTGCTCGTCTCAGAGTGCGCGGTCCTGGCAGGCTTTTAATGTGAAACGTGCGCAGTGAGTTTGGGGTTTAATTGACAGTAGCCTGACAGTGATCAAAGGAGCAGCAGCCAACAGAAACCGTATTCCTGTTAAGTGCGAGTTTTCCTTTATTGACCCCTGTAGGGGATTCACTCTGTGCATTTAACCCATCAGAAGTGCTGCGAGCGGCGGGCGGCCCGGGGACCGGTCCAGCTCGAGGCCGGGTCCAGGGTCAAAGCGCTGACGGGAGAATTAACCCGACACACACGTCTGTGATCCACGCAAACATGGAGAGAGGATGTGTTTTAAGTTTGACTCATTTCTCTGAGTGTAAAGTCACTGTGAGCCACAAACTGCTCGACACACGGAGCAGGACGTCCACAGGAGCCTGGCTGCGATTGGTTGAGCCAGATCTCTGCACTTCCTGTGTCTCTACCTGAACAACAGTTCAGCTGATGAATCTCTCACAGACGCCATTTTGGTTTTTGCTCCTTTTTGTTTTTTTGTATTTGTGACAAATTAGCTTTTGTTTCCACTGAAGGCTGCTGTTGTGTGCTGTGCCAGCATCTTATTTTCTGATCTCTGTGTTTGTCTCGTTTTGTCTTCTCTCTTCTCGTCATTTGAAACTGCTCCCAAATAAAGAATAAAGAATAAAGAATAAAGTTCAGCTCATATCTGGATTTGAAAAGCAACGCTCACCTCAACAGAAGCAGGGAGATATTCAGCGCTTCAGTTAGAGTCTTGAATAATTCAATTTTTAAATAAATATGTTTGGTCACTATTTATGGACGAATGAGACGCCACGATGGTGACTGAGTCTGTTCCACCGATGAAAGTACTGCAGTATTTATACATTTGCAGTATTGTGATCTGACTCTTGTTCCTGGCAGAAATATTGTTTAAAGTTACTGCAAACTCAACATTTCCTGCTGCTGTTGCTGCTTCACATTAAAAGCGTTTAACTGGTGATTTTCAGCATTTTCTGACAGCAGATCAGTTTGAACTTTGTCTGGACGTGATGGAACGTGAAGCAGCAGCCACAGCGAGCTGACGGATGAAGAGCTGCAGGCCGCACACCTGCAACGTCACAGCCAGGTGACAAACTCGCTGGTTTACTGCCCGACGTCTTCATCAATGTGACAATAGTTAGTTTTTGCTCTATTTAACCTCATTTGCTGTTTTCATCTTTAAAAGCTTCATAAAATGACCACAGCTCTGAAAAGCAATGAGAGATGTTTCCTGTGGTTGGTTTATGTTCATATCAGCAGCTGTCTGCTGCAGAGATGCAGTCAGAGCTCTAAGCTGTGTGTGTGTGTGTGTGTGTGTGTGTGTGTGTGTGCAAACAGAGGAATCACAAGCTGGAAACTCCATTATTGTTACTTCCAAAGGTATTCATTCAGCATTTTGTGGTTAGCTGCAGAGCACACTGGGGTGCTCCAGCTATCACTGTTTACAGCATTGGGAAGCGGCTGAAGGCCGATCAGTCAGCAGCAATGACAGCAGCACGAGGAGGAGCTGACTGTGGAGAACACGAGAGAGAGGCAGATAGAAATCTACATGTGACAGACTGGCACAAACTGAAATGGAGAAAGATGGCGGATCGGTCGTGACGCACAAACACTGCTGATGCTGAGAGGAAGCGTGGCTCGGACGAGACAGACGCCGGAAAGCTGCAGCGTGGTGAGAGGATGTGATGAGGAGAAGAAAAGGAGGTGTGGGAGGGCTTACCTGGGTACTGTGCAGCTCCTGTGCCGGAGGAGGAGGACAGGCGGGGAGGGGGGAAGGGAGGGAGAAAAACAGAGAGGGAGGTTAGCATTCAAAGCCCCATTTAAAGTTTAACGCCCCGTCTGCCAGCAGAGGTGCATGCATGAAAAGTACAGGAGGAGCCAGGACAAGAAAGAAAACAGTTATTCATGCTGTTCATCCGTTCACAAAGAGAATCATTCACAGAGCAGAGGTCAGGTTTTAGCTCCAAAGGCTACAAACAGGCTTTGATCCGCATCACTGATGAGGTTAACGTTCTTTATGCTAACAGGCTGCTGGCTGTAGCTTCATATCTCACAGACAGACATGAGAGCGGCATCAATACTCTCAGCTAGAGCTGCCAATAATTCCCCAAAATGTCAAACTACGAACTGCTTGCACTGAAAATGCTGCTGAAACATCATAGTTTGTGGTGATATTTAATGTTTTTTCTATATCATGCAAAAGTCTGCAAAATGATGTCCAGTGCTTGTTGAGCAAAAGCTTGTGAAACAGCATTTCTATTCAGGCACTATACGAGCGTCTGAAGCCATCAGGAGATGCCTGATGTGCATCATTAAAACCATAAAGACGACAGAGAAGCAAACACTTCTAAAGGTTAGCTGGGACGTCAGCACAGACACGGAGCGGGGAACGAGCCCGGCATCGCTTCAGACCCCCATCACTGAAGAACGCCTCAGCCAAGCGAGCATCAGGACTGCAGCTACGAGGCGGCTTTTGATTAGAAAACCTATTTCCTCTTCAACTTCTGCCAAATTTCAATCACGGTGATATTCTAATTACAATTATCCAGAGCAAGACAGAGAGGCTGAGATTGAGTGGGTGTGTGTGAGCGAGGAAGAGGAGGAGTGAGGAGAGGGAGGCGCTCTTTGCATGTAAGCAGGGAGGCTCTGAGGAAAAGGCAGCGTGACCATCGAGTGAGACAAAGAGGACAATTTCAGCCCTTTGACATCCTGTTACAGCCCCGCTCCTGAGCTGTGTCTGCGTCTCCTGAACCTCTGGACGTGTGTCTCTGCAGCCTTCAGCACAGGCCCGAACGATGTCCTCCCACCACGTCGCACACATGACTCAAAATCTCCAAAATGTTCAGTGTTTAATCTGCACGACAAATTAAATTCACCCAATTTGAACAGAATCTTTGGAAGTGTGCGGCAGAAAGCAGAGCTCTGTGCACTCTGACAGCCTTCAATCTCACCTGAGAAACCTTCACCGCAGCTCTGAAGCGGAGCGCTCGTCCGCAGAGTGAACTGTCCCGTCATGACGCCTCCCGGCACAGCATCGGCTGTCCTGCTTAAGCATTCAGCCGTGGCACACGGGAAGCAGAGTAACAAAGTGCCTCAGAGAGCCACAGTCAGCCCAGACCACCCTGGAGTTCAGGTTCACGCAGTGTGATGGGGTGAGGGGCTTTCGCTTTGGGGAGATGATTACACAGCAGCAGGCGAGGCACGGAGCCGCTCTCCTCATGTTAAGTAAATGGAGAGCGGGTGAAGAATAACTGCACGCCGCTCTGCCCCTTATGGATCTTGTGGGAGCCTGCGCTATCCCACGGCGACCTCCAACCTCCGGAGGTGAGGTTAAACGACAAGGACTGCAGACATGCATTAAACATGAGTCATTTGGACAGAGAGCGAGACGCCGGTCCACTCCAGAGATGATAGGGACATTAAGCAGGGTTTCACCAGGGCCTGAGCTGCATTTAATGAAGGCCTCCACTACCTCCCAGCGCCCGCTCCACGCCTGACTCACAGCCAGGGAGCTAAGTAGTTCAAGATACACACAGCCAGTTGTTTGAATCTCTGCCTCGTCCTCTGCGTTCGCTCTGCAGCCTGAAGACACGTCCCGGTGTCTTTGTCCTGGTCAGCACCAGCGTGTGACGTCCAGACAGGCAGAAAAATGCCAGAGATGAGAGATAAAACAGTCATTTTCAGCTACGCAGAGAGAAGGTGACAGAGTTCAAAAATGAGAGCAGGAAGAAAACTGCATTCTACACGCTGCAAATGAAAGGATAATTCCATGTTTACAACTTATTTCTGTATCTTTGGCCATCATCAGACTGGAACTAAACACAGCAGCTCACAAGTTAAACGCTGACGTGAGGAAACGAACACGCTGTGATCAAAGCTTCAGGTTAGACGACGTGTTTGGAAGGAAAAACAAAGGGCAAGTTATCACCCGGTTACTATCCACTGCACACATGGGGGTTGTTATCGGAGCGTGCAGCAGATCTTTTACTGAGTAAGACGCTCTGCTCTCGGATGTAAAGAACATACTGACAACAGACCTCTCACCCACGACGGCAGAGCTGCGGCGGACGGCGGACGGCGGACGGCACTGTCTGCACAATCCTGCTTGAACTGATCTCCAATGAAAACCATAACAGCTGGAGCGTTCACTGCTTGCAGCTGAAGACGGACGTTCTGCATCAATACGTTTGATTGTTTATGTATTCAAATTGGATGAAAGTTGCTGCAGATTTTTGTATTTTTAGCATTTTGTGGCACCGTTTCAGCACTCCTATCAGTCATTGTGCTTTATTGACTCACATAACCTTCTTTCTTTGAAGAAACAACATCACAGTAAGTACAAATACACAGGAGAAATACTTCTACTGCGAGTGAAAGTACCACAACGCCTTCGCACTCTGCTCAAAAACTGAGCTGAAAACCAAAAAATATGCAAATAACTTCTGCAGGGTTAAACACTGAGTTCATGTTGTCGACATTCAGGTTTGTTCTGTGTGTTTATTTAGTAAAATTTGATTAGATTTTTGTATTTATGGCTCACATTCAATACATTTATCACTTCTTATGGTTTACTGACTTAAATAGTCTTCGACCTCAGGCTGTGCAGGCTTCAGGGATCTGAATGCAGCCTCTGGTGGAGCTCAAAGGTGAATCTGAACCGCTCAGACGCTGAGAATTACACGCATGTTCTGCAGCAACCAAAAAAACATGAAATCATCCCAGGTGCAATGAGAGCGGCCTGAGAGCAACACGTGGCGCCGCTTTCATCTGCATTCATCGGGCGAGGGAGGCCTCTCCTCCTCGCCACAAACACAATAACAACAATGGCTTCCTTCGACGCGGCGCGACCACGAGCTTCCAAGCGCGTCATCTTCAATCGTGGCTCTTGGTTAATGGCCTGGAACACACATTCAGTGTCTATCAAAGAAGGACGTTGCTGGGATGGATGCACATGCTGACAACCTCTCTCGCTCGCAAACACACGCTAACACTCTGTCCTCCTCACACACACACACACACACACACACGCAGAAGCCCTCCCTCCAGTCAGTTTAAGTATAGCAAGCAATAATGTGTTGATTAAATCTGTGATCAGCTGCCTAAGGGGCATGAAATTGGACATGATGAGTGTGGCACATTAAAAACTAATTATCAATAGCACCAATCCTATTGTCTTTCTTTTAAAGCAGCGCAGCAGTAAATCAAGTGTGGAGAATGGAGCGCTGTGTGCTCCATCACACTGAGCTCTGGGGTTACAACCATACCTGGATCCTGGCAGCTTCAAAGCTTTTTGATAAAAATATTAATCTATTATTTACTGCCTGTAGCACTTCCTTATTGCATTACAAAGTCATGGAGAGCCGACAAAATATGCTGCCAGCGGGGAATCGAGCCGCTGCACCTGTAATGCTTCACCATTTAAAAGGTAAGCTGGAAAAAGGCTTTCTTATGCGTGTCCTGCAAAGCGCTGCAGGACTGTGGCTCAGTTCTTCTTCTTATGAGCGCGAGGGGACAGTTTGTTAACGTCTGCATGAACAGTCGGAAACATCCAATTCACCCTCCTGTCATCTGGCCTTCGACTGCGGTTTACTTTGGAGGACTTGGAGGAAACTGACCCGAGCCATGCTAACCCGTCTCAAGCATCTGGAGCTTCGTCTCAGTGACGTCCAGAAGTTTGGCTCAGAGCTTCTGTGACGGTGAAGGTCGAAGCAAACAAAAGACGAGCTGATTCCCAAAAGCCAGAAAGAATAAAATAATTCAAGCTGATGACTTTCTTCCCACCTGTTTCCTCTCAGTCACATTATGAAACTGGAAAAATGATTTTCATTTTCAGAGCGCTGCTTCGAGGAGCCCGCGGCTGCTGACTGTTGGGACAAAGTTTGAGGAGTCACAGCGTTCATAAAGCTCTAATTTGGCCTTTCCAGACGACGCCTGTGAGCAGCTCGAACAAGCTAATTAAGGTCTGAGATGATGGTAAGACCTCAAATCTCTAAACAAACCTTCATTTGGTGCTTCTTTCCTTTTTCAGTCTGAAAAAAAAAAAAAAAAATCGTTGATCTTGCTTCAAATGTCGTCAAGAAAGTTTCACCTTTAACTTCCTGACTTTTGGAAATCATCCTCTCACAGGGAGAACTATTCAGCAGGGATGCCCAAACTTTAGCACGTCGCCGTCTCCTCGAGCCCAGCAGAGGAAACGTGTCCATATCAGCGCAGAGCCAGAACATGCTGAGTGTGAGAAGAGGCAGAGGAGGCGATAAGGCGCCTTTGTTTTCTATCCGCTCTGACTTTGACTAATTCTACTCTGTGGAAAACTTTTTGTTTGTTTGTTTTGCACGACTCTTCCCTTTCCTGCAGTTTAATAGTCGACTGAAACACTGAAGCCCGACTCTGCGGGTCGATCCACGCGCTCTGATGCGAGCGGCGTCTTTACAGGCCGAGGTGACGGCTGTGCCGAGGCACAGACGGCCGGATGCGACGAAGGTCACCGATTGGCTCGGACACACTGCTGATCACTGGATGCTTCGCTTTGGCACTTGATAAAACTTGAAACTGGACTTGCTGAACTTGTAATTCATCATCTTTATCTGCACCAGCACCAGCACGGCGCCCTACTTTCTCTTCCCTTCAGCACTCGCTCTGTTTCACTTCAGTTTTGTCCAGCGTTTCCAGCAGAAAGTGTAATTTTGACTGTGATCTGTTGAATTCAAAGTCTTTCAGATTCCAGAACCAAGTCAGGCTAAAAGCAGGACGGAGGACGGACAGTTAGTCACAACACAACGTTCATTTGAAGACATTTCAGATTAGACCGCCACTATCTCTTCAGGTCTTCCTGCATGCCGCTTCCTCTTAAAGATGCTTTCAAGATGGCACCTGCCGTGGCTGCTCAGAGACCTGCGACTCGACTGCAAAGTCTCTATATTTCATTACCAGCGACGCGCCGTGGGACAGAATCTGCACTTGTCTCGTCTCACCAAAAGGATTTCTACTCAGTTATGCACTGAACTGTAAAGCAGCTGTCACTTGATGGAACCTAAGCGGTATAAACATCTCCTCCTCTCCCTTCTCTCCTTCCTCCTTTTTTCTCTCGGTGGATGTTGCTCACCCATCCGCTCCCCCCTTACCTCCGGCTGTCTCTGGGACCAGGCGATTAGAGCGCTGGGTGCTGTCCTGCTGATAAGAGACCTCCCCCTCCCTCCCTCACCCACCAGTGGCTGTGTCCTCAGGGTGCAGGAGGAAATGGAGCCCGGGGTAATGTCCCCAGCGCCCCCGGCCCCAGCCACCGAGTCATGGGTGGCGTCTGAATACTCGAGCATCTCGTGACGTCGACAGAGAGGCCGGCGTTTTCACGGCGGATGAGAGGAATGAGAGTAAAAAAGCTCAGCGTGGCACAGTGCAGCCGTCATGAGCCACACTGAACACTGTGCAGGGGGTTCACTGCACCATCTGGCAGACTGCGCTCCTCGCACTGGAAATGTAGGACAAACGCTGGCGCTCGAACGTGGATAAGCTTCATTTCACGAGAGCCTTTCATGTCCAAACAGCTGCCATGAAAGGGGAAATAACACAGCCCAGGTTATTCACACAGAGCCATGTGACACGATTCTAACAGCTGAAAACTGTAGCTCTCCAGCGTTTCCTCCAGCTATGGTGGAAACACTATGGCCTCACTGTGTTGGTTAACTAGAGCTGAATTCAAGCGATGAGGCCGCCGCCGTTCTTACTGCGAGCAAACACGCTTTCAGCCGAGGTAACGAGTGTTCGCAGTGTTGGAAAAGAGCGAAGGCGCCGCTTTAAGTCGTCCAGCCTCATCGATCAACACCATCACGAGAAAATCACTCCGGACGGGAGATAAAAAACACGCCAACAGATTTGATGTTTGCATGAGCTGCCGTGCAGCGAGCTGCTCAGACGCATCGATACCTGCCGTACGTAACGAGTCGGGTCATTTGGCTGCAGTTTGTCATGTTGTTCAGAATTAAAACGTATTTTGATGAGCGATTTTGAGGTTTTGCTCATTGACAAAATATAAGAAACACAGAAGAAGAAGAAGGACAGTCCAAAGCCAACAGCTGACTCTCAAACAGTTAGTCTGAGCAGCTCCAGGTGTTGGCTCACCTGAGGACCACCTACCTGTGAAGGTGGACTATGATGTCGTATTGCTGTTGGCTGTGTTTGGAAAATAAATAAATCAACATAAAGGGTTTAATACGTTCGCTCGCGTCATCGCTGCATGAAATAAAGCTCAGCGTCACGTTCCTCCGACGTGAAACGTTAAAATAATTCAGAGGAAAAAAAACGAGCGAGCGCCAAAAAATCATCATGGCGGAGCTCCATCTACTCAATGCTAGATTGATAAGGGGAGGAAAACCTAATCCTCAAGGCACTCCAAAGAAGAAGCCTCGGCCAGGCTTATCTCTGGGGTCAGGGAAGGTCCACAGCCATTAATTTTAAATGAGTGGAATGGATTTGTGGTAATGGAAACCCAATGGCTGCAGATAGCGTTGGGACTTGGTGGCGTGAAGACACCAAACGGCAGCGTGATAACCTGACCGCTCGACTGTATGAAGTCCAGAAACTGATTTGGGTTTTCCACCCCCCCACCCCCCACACACACACACACATGCTGTGAAAGTCTTAAGCGTAATGCATTAGAAATCCATCTGGAGGCATTCAAGTGTAACAGAGCTGTGGATGTCAGGAAAACTCTCTTTTAAGACTTTTAAGACTAAATCTTTAGTTTCAGCTCATCGTTCAACACAGCGGCAGCCGGTCACGCCTGGAAAACAAGTGACCTCATTGGTGGGAAAGAGAAATGTCATTCCAGGCTGAATGAATGTTAAAGTGGGGAGGTCGGGAGCTTTGATACGGAGAGCTTTGAGATCTGCGGTTTGGAGGAAAAAAAGCCCATTTCTGGTGTTAAACTGCTCACATTCATGCGCTGAGGCAGGGCGAGAGCACGAACACAGCGCTGTTTCTCAGGGCAGAGCGGAGTTCATAAATGCGACTGTCACTTTGCACTCGCAGGAAAAAAATTGTTTAGCTCGCTCTATTATTTGTGCACTTACACTATAAGGAAGCAGTAATGGCTGTTTCCACCTCACATGTAGCTTGTTCACACCCTGAAAGTGTGACTGTGAAAAACACACTGAAAAATATGTTCGCGGCGTCTCATTTTTCCCATATGCCACCGTGAGGCAGGCTATTATTTGAGACGTTTTTGAGTTACTGTTTCGATATCCAGCCAACTAGTCGTGGTTTAATGTTCCATTTCGCTGAGGAGAAGAAGCACAGATAAGACTTTTCAAAATGAATGCGGCCGTAACTTTTCATATCGAGCGCTGCTCAGTGGAGGCGTGACTGGTTTGGTGCTGAATGCTGTGGTTTGGTTATGCAGCACGTTCCCGCAGCACAAACACAATCTTTTAATCCAGAACTTCATATTAAAGTCAGGGAGTGGTAACAGTTTGGGTCATTATCATCCTGCATCGTGAGCAGTTCAGGGACCCGCAGGAGGAATGAAACCAAAGTTTGGTTTTTATTAGTCCAAATAAAGCACTTATTAATGCTGGGCTTATTAAGATCATAGTTCATGTACAACGTCCTCTATCAATAAGCAGTAATTAGGAGGTTATTGAGGGAAAACTCTTAATGAATGGCCTTGTGGTCCTGCAGAATGAGGCATAATAAGTGCTTTATAATAAACAGCCAATGTGATAATAACATGCATGTTTAAATAGTTAGTTCATAGTGAAAAGTGTTACCATAAATCCTTAATATATATATTCTAATTCAAAGTCAAATGTTCTTTCTGTCTCCATGACTGAAGCTGATCTGTGGAATTCCTTTCATATTTAATGAGACGTCTGTTTGTCACACGCTGTCCACGTGAAGCTTCACTGGCTGCTTCGGCTCGAACTGAAAAATCAGACTTAAATTCTGACAAATCTTCAGAAGAAACGTTCACTTCCTGACGGTTTACGAGCAGTTAACTAGGTTAGCTTCTTCAATATTCACTGAGCTATCGGCCACGCTCCATCCATCTGTTCATTATCTATACCAGCACAAGAGGCCGAGGCACGTCCCAGCATGCATAGCGCGAGAGGCGGATGTCGTGCGTCTATTTTGAGTCGTTGTTTATTCACAGCGGCGAATGACCGAGATCTGCACTCAGGCAGAAAGTGCAGCTGACCCTTTGCAGTCCTGTGGTAATAGGTGGATAATATATGTGTACTGTGGGGGGGGGGGGGGGGTGCAGGAGTTTCCCCAGATGAAAATGCCCCACTTTGAGCTCTGCAGCTCAGAGGCTATTACACCAGCGCTCACTCCCTCCCACCTTGCTTTTTACTTAATTGAATCAGTCGGTCCCCATATCAGATATTCCTTAACGGAATACTGAAACCTATCCACCCTTTTCCTAATACCATTAGAGGAAGCGGGAGAGCAAGATGGATGCTTTAATCCCGCTGCTTCAGAGCACACAAAAGGAGCGTGCCCTGCAGTAAGACATTAGCCGCAACATTCGCCGCCGAGCCACAGCGCTGTTCCGAGCAGAGGACTCGCCTGTCACAGCCTGACCGAAAGCTCCAATAACAAGAGCTCGTTTCCTGGAGACGAGCCGGCATGGAAATAACACAAAGAGTAACTCAGCGCGCCGCTTGTTACAGGGGCAGGAAATAAATGACTGCAACACGTTACAGTCAGCAGCACCTTATTTCCATGATGTCTGCTGCAGTGTTTTATGAGCCCGCGTGGGTCCGGTGCGTCCGTGCCATCTGTTCTCGGACCTGGCAGGTTTGCAGGAATGCATGTCCAATTTGACACAATGGTGATGCAGATGAATGAGGTTCAGCGAGCCTCCTGCTGCTCAGCTATTCTTATTTGCCCACCTATTTTCTGCTGTGTCAAGCTGCAGCTAAGCTAAGGTGAGGTCCATTATTTCTGGCCAGCTCAGGCACAAACTAATCCTCTTATTTGGGAGGTCAGCGCCAATCATTATACAAAGGGGTGCCATTACAGTGTACACTCCAGTGAGCTGATTTCCCCGTACATAAATATATGACTCCAGGGACCGCTCTCACTCCGCTCTCTAATTTATCCCTCCAGCTTCCACCTCTCAGCTCTCATCCTCTGCTTTCTCTCTCAACGTTCCCCCTCTCTTATCTACGACCTTCTGCAGCCCCCTTTTCGCTTTTTACCTTTTCCATTTCTCACTCTCCCACACTTTCAGCTCACATCCCTCTTTTCCCACCCTCATTTTTTTTTCAGGATGCCCAGAGTGGCGTATAATTGAATCTGCAGAGAATGCATGAGCAGGAACAATTAGCTCAGTCACTCAGAATGTGGATATAGCTGTACAGTAGGATAAACAGAATAATAAAAAAGGAAGGAGAGCGGGGAGATAAGCCTGAACTGTACGGGCCTCAGAACAAAGAGAAACACAGTTTTGTTCCCACCACCCCGACAAAGACGGGATGCTCTCATTCTACACGGCGTGCACCGCCGCTGCTGTCACACTGTCCAACATGAGCGCGAACTTATGAAACTCTCCACATTAATAACCTCATGTATTTTTCATCGGAACGACAAGTGGAGGACTCTGCTGTCTAAACAGAAAATGCTGCAACCAAATTTAATGGAAATTCACCCAAAAGTCGTCGGGACATTTAACTCTGAGCCAAAAACGTCAAACAGCTGATGGCGCTCGAGGAAAAGTCTGAAAAGAAGAGCGCAAACGTTGACCCGCAGGTGAAGCTGGACGAAGAGTCCAAAGTCCACGATTTTAACTGTGTCCTGTTGATCTTACTCTGTGTTAACTCCACATCAACGGGAACACGAGCACGTCAACGATTCTTCAACATTTAAATAAAGTTTAAAGAATTTCGATCTGGAACAAAGAGCATGCAGCTGACCAGCGGCGCCGCGCAGAGCCGCTGCGCTAACGTGGCTAAAAAGCCTCCACACGCCGGACGGATCCATCAACAATAGCTGATTCATCTTTATTGGCCACGCGGATGATAAAAATGTCTTTTTTTAGCAGAAGCAGAGTCCACATCCCTCAAGTCGCCACCACAGATGGGATGGCAGCCTGGGTGGAAACCACGCAATGATAACAGCCCCTCGGTCCTGCTCAGGCTGTTATATAAGTGCAACAATGCATGACTCTGCTGAATTTATGAATATGTAAAAAGGCAAAACAAAAGAGACACTCTTCTTCCAGGGAAAGCACAAGTTGGGAAGCGGCTTCTCTCCTGTCCAAAAAAATTCTGCTCCGTGTGGCGCTGACACCAGCAGAGATGGACCATAAATACTTCATAAATGCCAATTACCTCAAGAAGCAGGCACGAAGAAAAGAGCAGCCATTTCAGCCAATTACGAGGCTTCGCTCTCAAAGGGTGGAGAAAGACGACTCTTCCCTTTCAAGACTCCCACTGAAAGGAGAAACCTCTGTCATGTCGCAAAGCCTCAATAATGTTTCCCTCCACCTTCATGTCAGGGATGAAAGGCCCCAAATGTCCTTTGAGTGAAACCCCCAGAGGACTTAACATGCATCAATAACATTTCCATCCTTGAAGATGTTTGAGGGGGACTACACATAATCTTCCCACAGACTTTGAGGCTCTGCTCACATCCTGTGACTTTTATTTACCCCAATCTCAAAGGTCCTTCCTCGCCACGCCAGAGATGGAGATAGAGGGAAAGAGACAGAAGAACAAAAGGAAACAGAGGGAGGGAGAGGCACATTGTGGTGAGTGTCGCCTGCTTAAAATAGGACAGCTGCCTCTTGAAGGAGCCATCATTCTTCACAGGGCTAGCCTGTCTTCATTTCCACCCTCGGCAAAGCACACGGGGCTTAACACACTTACGTCTGAGGATTTGCTGCACTTGAAGGTGGCAGCAATTCCCTCGACTGCAGGGGGAGGGAGCACTGCAAAGCCACCCCGAAAGAAGCCAATCGCTTTAACAAGTTCAGCCGAGCCAAAATCCTGACCTCCTCCTCCTCCTCCTCCTCCTCCTCCTCCTGCCAAAGCAAACTTCTGACTCCCAGCTAGACAGCAGGTCTGCAGCCGTCACTGCAGACGATATCTTTATGTGTAAAAGTGATGAACCAAAACATATTTTCTGTACACGAGGAAGATGCATTTTTAGATGCTGGTTGTCTCAGAGAGAGGAAAGTCGCTGTCCTCCGTCACACCCACACAGCACCCATCTCAGACCACTGCCCCCCCCCAGGACGGAGGAGCCACACTGTTTTAATTAGAATCCAAGTCTTCACGATCTGCAGAAGAAACGCTGAACAAGTGTGACTGTGTGCTGTTTTCCCAGTAGAAAACAGCAATGGAGGCACTCAAAAGGACAAAAGCAGCACACATTTAGGAAAGCTCTGGGAAACGTGGGCTGTTTTTAGAGTCTAAATAAATGATGAAGCCATCTGAGCACGTTCTTTGCATCTGCTTCTCCGCCATGAGGAACGAATTAGATCGAGACTCCAGACTCCAACGCTGGGACCAGTAATAAGTCTGACAGAAAAGAGGTTTTAATGGTGAATTTCACTTCTTCTAATGTGCGCCTTGATTCTGAGACGACGGCATTGTCTGATGACATGTTTCCTGCTTCTGGAGTCGGCTCGTTTCCGACTGGGCTCAATTGCCCAAATTTGGATTTTCTGGGTCCAGTAATTCTGGACATGGCAGAGATCCACGCTTCAGTGCCTCCACATCCATGTTTTTCTATAGTCACTAGATTTAGATTAAACCAGTGAGGACGTTCCTGTTATAAACAGACTCAGTCCACCATCCATCCATAAATTATTCATCCGGTGGACCAAACTGTACCTCAGACATTGTATCTTGAGAAGAGGGAGTTGGAGCTGCTCCAAAGTTGAATCTTTAATTGTCAGCTTTTGCTGTAAGCGGCCTTCCCCGTGTTCAAATTAAGCTTATGACATTCAGCTACAAAGCAGTGATTATGGAGAAAAGGTTAGCTGATATTGCATCGGCTGATCCCTCAGAATGACTCGGTGAGTCATCTGCAGCTGAGCGGCTCGCAGCCACGACGGGAGCGTGGAAGGAGCTTTAGTGGCCTGAGCTAACTGACCAGCTTGATCACGAAACACCTCACATCCTCCACAGGAGGCAGGCAGGAATACAGACACATGGCAACAGCACAGATCAGCTGACCACCGGCACAAACTGCACCGGGAGCGGACGACCCGACAAAGCAAAGGCAAACTTCAGACACAGGAGCTGTAGAATTTGGGATGGTGGTCACTGTGATATCTGAGCAAACCTGCCTGATGGACGGAGCTAAAAAAGGAAACTCAAACGGCCGTCTTCAGGACGTGACGGCTCTTTGAAGCGGGATGATGTCTGCATCCCCACTTTCAGCGAGGCTAATTAGATCATTGACATTTTTCCTTGTGGCACCTCCTGGTGTTAAGTGCAAAAAGCACATAGCTTTGAACGGCTCCTTAAAAAAGCCAAAGCACTTCCCAGCCCCACTTCCAGCTGCACCCGCTGCCCCTCAGTGTAGCAACAGAGGAGACAGAAGAAGAAGGAAAATTTCATCCTCTGCTCTGGCAACGTGACAGACGTTCTGACACTTTCCTGGCGAGCAAATGAAAATGAGGCCAGATAACAATGAGAATGTCAGAGAAAATAATAATAAGACACGGTCCTAACCAACCCTTGAACACCATATTGCAAAGCAAATTACTGTGGAGACGACTGCGCTGCCAGATGTGGCTCTCACTCTGCAGCATCACAGACAAAAAGCGAGCATATGCTCCACGCCGAGGAGAACTTAACGGGTACGGACCTCCAGTAAGCGGATTGAGAGAATTCCCCGAGCATGTACGGCCTACTTCAGACAATATGGCGAGGGTCCGCTTGGACCGCCATGACGAGCCAACGCGGTCGCGTGATGGCCTGTGATAAATTAGCTGGGGATCTATGGAGCGGTAAATTGCGGCAGATCAAGGGAGCGCAGAGCGAGTAGGACTTGATAGGTTATGCTTCATCCTTCAACAGCGCTTCCCGTGACGTTACAAAGATCCGATTTGTCCTGGGCTGCTCCAAGTGGCAATGACACTAGATGTCTAACGAGCTGGCGTGGACGTGGGCGGTGCAGCGTGCTGAGGGAGCATGTGAAGGTGGCGTTCTGCAGAGAGTTAACCGTGAGTGGATTAAGGTGGAAAACTCAATGAAGAGCCAACTCGGATACAAAACAGACTCCATTAACAGCCGACCTGCTCACAGACCGGATCATCCACGGCTTCATCTGCTTTTGGTTGCATTAGATGTGCACTGATTGAAGTCCTCGGTCTGGAGGTTGAACCTTCTGATCCTCCAGAAACAGCAGATACAAACACTTGCTGGAGTTGGGAATTCTCTCTCAGCGACATCCTGCACGTGTTTGACTGGAGGTCAACGGCTTCAGGTCGTCACAGGTCGACTCTGAACACAAACCAACGAAGCACAACACCCTCAAATAACAGCTCAGAACCAGCACAGTGGAAAGAAGACAGCATTTCTTTAACAGTTCCTGCAGTCGACTCAGCCTTTACGACAGACATCTGTCTTTTCTTCACAAAGCTCTCACACATTGTTTCTCACTTTCTTTTGTCGTCCAAGACAGAAACACACAAACACAAATGGTGTCAGCCCAAAGACACATGACTGTAACTGATGTTCGCACTGATTTCAGCTCTGCTGATGGGTCTCTGCTCTGAAAGCATCGCAGGTTGTGCCAAAAGCTTTTAGCGCGTCTATGGAGTGCACTCGTTTGGAAATAACGTTCTCCTCCTGCTTTCTTTTGGGATATTTTTTAGAGTATCACTTGGCTGAGAGGACTCCTGAACCAGATTTTTCACGGGTTTTAACTTGTTTCGGTAAAGAAGCGGCAGGTCGAACAGCGACTTTACGGCACGCTGTCGTGAAATGTGTAAATATGGTTTTCTAAGCCAATAAGTCAGCAGTTTGTTTGTCTCTCGGGTTGTAAAAGTGCTGAACGTGTCTGCTGTAGATGAATCACTGTGGACTGACGGTCACTGCGGCTGAATGTTAGCCCGTCATTTGATTGGCTCTGAGCAGTTTGAGCCATTTTCAGCCATGAGCAAAATCACTGTCGCTGTTTGTCATGGATGCTTCTATTTTCACGATGACCTCACTCTTCTTAATCCCGCCTACACAGCTCATGGTTGGTTGGTCGTTGCAACACGGGGCCAATCCGAACGCCTGAGAACACTGATCAGGTGTGCAGAGGTTTGGAGGCAAATAACGCTGCGCGGCGGTTAACTCAGTTTTTGAGTTGTACCATAAAACTGGTGAAAAAAGTCGCGTCACGCACGCTGCTCTCTGCTGCGCCCCCCCCCCCCCCCGTGCTAACTTGTTGACAGTGCTTATGTCGGGCTGTTATTCGCTATAGCTTTCTGAAAAGGCAGTTATTGTGATGAGCGTGTATCTGGCTCGGTCCATCTGGCCGTCCAGTGATTTATTTTTCGGTCACGCTGATCTCATACACTACAGAGATGTTGACTGTAGGCACTTAGTGAGCAGCAGCAGCCAGAATGAGCAGCGCTGGCTGTCACAGATGCTGCCAATCGAGGCTGTCCACACAGAGACGGCTGTACACCTGCCATCCTGGCATATTCTGTATCCTGCTCTAATTCAATTTACCACTCAAACCCATTTCAGAGCCTGTCATACATTTTCCCAGCTGAGAGGCAGTTGCATCAAGAAGGCCTGAAGGGTGCTGCTAGATCGTACGCTGTGAAGTGTGTGTGTGTTGCTGGTAATAAAGAGGAAAAACATAACCCTCTATATTTCGGGTGAATCTATTGAAGAGGCCTTGGTTTCATTAGAGAACAGATTAGGGGGAAAGTCAATATCCAGCAGCTTTGGATTTAAAGCCCTACTTACAAAGGCATTAAGATTCCAGGAAGTGATAAAAACCATATGATTCCTGCTTCTTTTGTTTAAGGAGAGAAAAAGAAGAGTTGACTTCTGTAATTAGAAAGGACCTCTGTGGGATTTCTGAGGCCACCACAATTAGCTCGCAGTACATTCCAGTAAAGTTGCTCGTTTCTTTTATTGTACCTCTGCAGCTGTCCTTATTGAGCGGCTGGATTTATTTGTCAATCTAATAAACATTATGTACAAGACCGCCTCGGGCTCTGCACACGTTTCAAACAGATTAGCCAAAATAAAAGCACAGCGGCGACTGGAGGCGGATTTTCATTGTGCTCCTCTGCGATAAGGGGGGGGTGGGGGGGCAGACACGGC
The DNA here is from genome assembly GCA_037975065.1 of Chaetodon trifasciatus. Taxonomy (NCBI): domain Eukaryota; kingdom Metazoa; phylum Chordata; class Actinopteri; order Chaetodontiformes; family Chaetodontidae; genus Chaetodon; species Chaetodon trifasciatus. Next base: position 6,477,890 of record JBBMOE010000031.1, on the reverse strand, counting down.
AAAGAAAATCAGTCAAACGTCTAAAAAACATAAGAATCATACCCCCGTTACCTCCACCTGCTCTCCACCCCTGAACCCAACACTCACAGACACACAAAGCACATCTTCAAGTCAAACGTTTGGCTAATGTAATGAAAAAGGTGAGCAGGGACAGGTGATTCATCACCGTAGAGGTCAGCCATAGCTTCATCTGAGCCACTCTTTGTACACAGTTAAGACGAGCAAAGCATTATGGGCCGAGCTGTCTGTGTGTGTGTGTGTGTGTGTGGGGGGGGGGGGTTCAGAGCCGTCCTGACAGGATCATCCTGAGATGTCTCTACTTCACCAGCGTCGCATGTCAAGCCTGCATGTGCAGAAACATGTGAGTGCAGTCAACAGCTCCGCCTCCCTTTATGTGCGACGCAAACATCATAAAAGACGAAGATTTGAAGGTCATCTTCTATAAGCGTGAAGAAGAGGAGCAGGGATGTCACGCTGCTGCGCCGACACGCAGACCATCGCTCCACCATCTGTTGCCTCCCTGCACAACCTCGGCGGCTCTTTGCTTTAAAGTGCCATTTGCTTCATTAATACGACGCTGCGGTCTGCAGGATTATTCAGCGCTGATGAGGATTGCTTCTTCTGTCAGACTTTATTTTCTGTCCTTTTTAAGTAAAATCTCAGTATTCTCACAGTAAGCTGTGGAAAGGCGTGTGTGTGTCTGTGTGTGTATGAGGCTCCAGACCAGTTAACTGGGGACTGTTGGTGCATTCGGGGACAAAATCCATGTCCCCAACTGGAAAACGGCTGGTTTTTGGGTCAGTGGTAAGAGCCGGACTGCATGAATCCAGCCCGCTTCTGAGACGACTTGTTGGATCATGAACGATGATCGGGCGTCTGCACTCGTGTAGTTTGACAACTGTGGAAATAACATGACTGTGTGTGAAACTCGTACCTGTCCTAACTGCTACCTGCATGCTTCCCAGGTGATTCAGAAATAATGAGCACATGGGCTGAAGTTCACTCCACCTCCAGACCACCAGCATCACACACAGCGCTTCTGTCACTTTGATTGACAGCTGCTTCACCGGGATGCCATCCGAACTTGCGCGTGATCAGGAGATAAGACGTGCCGTGATTGGTCGAGGTCACACGTGCGGTCCGGCCAGTCACGTGACCAACACACGGCGAGAGTTTCTGGTCTTTACATCTGACACGGCGAACAGCGCTGAAGACAAAAGATCCCAGAGTGAAGGTGTGCGTGGGGTAAGTCTAAAGGAAGTGAAAGCAAATCCATGTAATTCCCCCAAAATTGACCTAAGTAAGCTGGTGTGTGTGTGTGTGTGTGTGTGTGTGTGTGTGTGTGTGTGTGTGTGTGTGTGTGTGTGTGTGTGAGCGTGTGTGTGTGTGTGTGTGTGTGTGTGTTGCAGGCACAGTATCACAGGGGGAATCTGTTCTCTGTCACACAGCAGAGGGAAGTGAGCTCTTAGCTGTGGGATTGCTGCAGTCAGACCACATCCAGGGGACTCGTCCTCCGGAGTGTCCTGAAGGTCCACGGCTCTCTCATCCGTCATTCTGCAAAGCACACGATGTCAGAGAGGCTGACGAGTCGATAGGCCGAACGGGAGACGGCGGCACGCCAACGCGGGCCTCGTCACCAAGAGCACACTCAGAGGAGGCGCAAATGTGGAATGACAGAATGCTTCAGGGCGACGAGAAGCCGCCGGCCTCGCCGAGACGCTCAGGAGGACAAACCGGACGAGTCTTATACGTCCATATGGACACAGTACATTAATCATTCATATACAGTCCTCACAGCACGCGTCAGCCTGTGTTAGTCTCTTCATGCACGACGTGAAAGCATCAAAATGGCAGCTTGCTTCAGTCACAGCAAACACTGACATGTTTGGTAAATTATCTGTGATTGATTAATTATATTATCATGCATGTCACACGGCATCACGGCACCGAATCACAACCGCAGAGCCGGATAAAAACATCAAAGCCGCTGCGGCGCGCTGACGTCGGAGGCACAAAACGCTTATTAAAGCCTTTTTTTAAAGTCGGCACGCTGAACCAGCCGACTGACTAACTACAGTGTTCAGATGCACACCGCGACTAATCCATATTAATCCAACATGACAGCGGGAAACTCTCCAAAATCAATATCTCTGATTGATTGCTGTCCAACTCGTAGTGCCAGCGCTCGCACTCAGAAAATGACGACCAACAAATCCAAAATCATTTAGACGTATTTCATGATGGAGCGTCTGCACAAATAATCCCGTTAGTCAGTGTGACTTTTATTTTTACAGACGAGCAGCGACGAAGAGTCGTCGTGGCCCGTGGAGTCGAGCTCTGCTGAATGATGCACCGCGAAGCTGCAGCGGACCCACAGGACGAGAGCGTCAGTCCATTTTCTGACCCTACCTTCACGAGCTCATCACATGATGGCCCGCGCTGGGTTGAATCATCCCCGAGGTGAAACACACACACACACACACACACACACACACACACACACTTCCTCCAGTCGAGCTGCCACCATTTCAATGGCTTCCTATAGGTCTCAGTCCAACACCTGTCACATCTGTTTCCTGGCCTCCCCGGCGTGCCGATAAGAAGCAGGCATCATTGTCATTTCACATTTTCACCCACTATTTTTATCTCCTTCAGCGTCCATCGCCAGCTCATCTCTCAGCAAGGAAAAAAGTGTGTGCTCCTCACACACACATGAAAAAACAACAACACAATCCTGCTTGTGCAGCTATCAAAGCTATCAATCAGCCGTGGCTCCGGGCTAAAATCGAGAGCTGCTCTGATGGATACGTTTGCTACATCCCCAGTTCAATTTGTTTGGCAGCTTTGGACAATGCAGCGAGTTCGCTGTGCAAACACATTGTACCAATCACTCCCATTCAACTGGCAAAGCATGAAATGACAGTCAAGGCCGTCCGGGGAGCCTTCTGTTTGCAGACGAGGCGAGGCGGCGAGCGTCTGAAAGCGCCGCCACGCACAAATAATGCCGGATGAGATTTCAGCGGAGATGAGGAGCCACTCCGTTTGTCCGTCTGGATGTTTGGCTTTTTTTCAGCTGACAGCTGATAGGTGTGTGTCATACTGACTACACTGAACACTTACAATCAGCTATTAACACAGTGAGGATGACGACGCGCCCTCGCCACCACGACGGGCTAAAGCTGCCCCTGAACGCCACTTCCTGCTCAGAGTTTGGATCACTGCCGAATGAAAAAAGGCCCCACCAAAATAAATAAATAAAGTGAAACGTTGAGGGCAGTTACAAATTAATTTGGAGGGTTTACTGGATAATCTGCACGAGCTGGAGGTTTGAATTATCCTTAAAGAGCAACACCAATCATCTTAGAAGGTGTTTCTGCAGATTTTGGTGTCACACAACGGTTTTAGTGCTGTTTCAAAGGCGTTTCTACATCCGTGAGCAGCTTTAAGAGTGAAGTTCAGGGGAAAGTGTGCGTGGCTCAAAGAGTCACAGACGCTCATGCTGCCCGGATGAAAACAAACCTGACGGCTGTCTCCAGCTTCCTTTTCTTTAAACCTGTCCACATCACCAGCAGACGCTTGAGCTGAGGACCGTCTGACTTATCGTCCAGGGCCGTGAACAATGACGCCATCCGCCCTGAAGACGAGTGCTTCCTCTTCTTCTCTCCATCCGTTCTCCGCCCGCGTCAACACATGCAAACGTCCTCAGCTCGCCCTGTCTGAAGGGGCTGATTTGCGAGAGTTGCAGCATCTATGGCTTCTCCCTCGGAGAGCTACCTGCCAGCGATTTCACCGTCTCTCCTTTGCCACAGATGTCTCCTGATGCAGCGCCGTCCTTGGAATGCAGTAACAACATCCTGTCTCACAGGCCAGCATGTGCCTGCAGCGGAGACAGTTAGATGGAGGAAACGCGACTCGTGCCGACATTTTTCCCTGAAACCTGTAATCTAGCTCGCCGATGATGGCCGTGTGTGAGCTGGAGACGAGACACATGGGAAATAACTTTTGTTTTAATGGCAGCAGGAAAGTATGTCAGATGACGCATTTGACAATTGAGTAAATTGGCTGGGCAAGGGCCGGTCCTAAGTGACAGCTTTCAGAAAGAGTGGATTTAATTATGATTTACAAAACGCAGCCAATTACGATGATCGCAGGACTACGAGCCCGTCACAGCACAGAGGCCGCAGACTGGATGCGCTGCTCTGACACCAGGAGGTCCTCTTCTTCTCACACCTGCAGTCCAGTTCGATTTGTCCTACAGACCTACATGAAGTCACAAAGACGGACGGTAACTCATCCTGCATCATTAGCAGATCAAAATGAGGAGAAAGTGATACCGAAGTTCATTTTGAGACTGGATTTATCTCGACTCACCGGCCAGCTCACAAAAACAGGTGGTTAAGAGCATCATTAGCTGAGACCTCGTGTCATAAACAATAGTCCAATACAACTCTTTAAAGAGGAGTTTCCAGCACACACCTGTGCCGTCGAACATCAGGTAGCATCTCTCTCATCGCTCGCTCACAAACACACAGCAGCTGACCAAAACGCTCCTGCTCAAGCCAGCTCGGTTCGGCTGTTTGACCCACACCAGAGTTGTGATTAAGCCATTTCACGGCACCCTTAACGAACCAAAACAAACAGGCAATCACACCTTCAGAGTGCTCTGAAGTGCACCAAGCAGATGAGGTGTGAAACTAACCATGACTGAGGAGTTCATGGCGAAGGAATGGAAATGAGGGACGAGGGCGCACACTGAAAACGGGGGGGTGAGAGGGTTTCCATACGGGCCAGCAGTGAAGCCTCCTCTGGGAGAAGATGCAGGTAAGGAAAGAATGAGTGGTGCACCTTGACGTGGACCCGCCGCCTGGACGGACTCCACGATGTGCTGACAGACGGCCGTCATTAACGCAGTGAAGGCTGCAGCTCCTCAGGTAAGTCCACAGATGTGAGAGCTCAGCTTGATTAGACCAGCGGCTGTAAAGTGAGAGATTCCTTCAGCGCTCAGTTAAATTGGTTGGTTTAATAAAGGTGAAAAGGGTAAGTGTGAAATGACAATTAAGTCTGCTCTCAGGTCCGGGTCCACCCCGAGCCCTCCGCTCGCTCAGCCGAGAGACAATTAGTTTCTGCTATTCAGTCCAAGTGAGGCTGAAGTTTTCAATTTGAGCTGCCCTCTGTGCCCTCCGAGCGCGAGGAGACGCTCCCACATCGACCTCGGTGACACTGAGAGAGGCCACGGACAACATGTGGGGCTGAGACCTGGGAGCTGCCTCGGTGTACATGTGCAGGGTGTGGACAAAATACTTTGAACAGCGGTAGTGTATGACCATACAGAGAACAGCGGCTCTGCAGTGAGTACTACCTTTGTGCAGCTTGTACTGCGTTACGCGCAGGTGTTTACTGTGTCAGCTCTCTGTATACGTAGCTTGAAGCAGCGGGAAGAGACGTGTCACGTTATAAAAATAAACCGAAGTCTTATCAGCCTGAAAAACAAAGAGCTAACAAACAGATAAGGACCGCCGGCCCTCAGGTGTGATGCCACAGATTTGACCTTGTATCTAAATTAAACACCGGTGAAGATTTGGTCCCTGCTGGGCCCCGGCTAAGCCTCTGCATGCCCGCAGCAGAGCGCTGACCACCCTCACACCACCCCATAATAAGCCCTCGTGTCACAGCCCATAAACTGAATCGTACGGTCACACAACAATCTACAGCGCTGTTGGTCCCATTAGTCTAATTTAAAACGCGCCGCACTGAAGAGTTAAAATAAACCAGCAAACGACGCCGTTCGGCCTCCAGGTGACGAGCGACCTTGGATGACATCGGCTCAGAGCTGCTCCCTCCTCGCCGCCTTTTCGATTTTTTTTCTGTCATTTGATTGTTTGGGAGCCCTTTGGTGGCGGCGGCTGATTGAAAATACAAACAAACATATGTGTGATGGAAAGAAGTCATTGATGTGGATTTGAAAGAGTAAAATTATTCAACGCTGCGCTAAATGATTTTTGACCACTAGGGGGCAGAAGGACAGAGACCAGCAGCTTATCAGGTGACCAGTTAGAGCCGACCTCAGATCAGTTTTCAGCTGAGAAAACATCATTTCTAATCACACAGACGGCTTGAAACAGGAACTCTGTCAGCCCTCCAGTGACAGATCTGCTGCATCTCTTCCAAATACTGGGTCTACTGGTCTTACTGGTGCACCGTTTCTAAGCTCATTCAATAAATGAATAATTAGCTGTCGACACAAATTCTGACTGCTTCCATCTTACCGGAGGAGAGGAAAAGCATGAGAGAGCTGGAGCTGCAACAGAAGCATTTGTGGAAGAAAGAGTAAAAATGAGAAACAGTTTGTGAGAGAGGAAGAGGAGAGCGAAGCCACCCCATGGCCAGAGTCAATACCCATCTTAGTAAACATAAATAGGCTTGGATCCGTTACATCCACACACGGGCACTTCAGAAGAACACTATTGATCAAATCCCACCAAAGGCAAAAGTACAGGATGAGTAACAGCACGATTACAAACTAAATTTTGGGAGGAGAAGTCCATCCTGAAGGCAGCGGGAGGAGTCCAAACGTCCCGAGAAGGCTGACGTCCAGTCGGCTTCCAAAGAGGCGGAGCAGCAGCAGGTGAGAACCAGAGACGAGCATCCAGGCTCGCGTTTCCCTGCTGACCCCAGACCAGCGTCCCAGTCCACTACATCTGTATACTACACTAAATACTGTGATCCCCTAATCTCAGCCTTTCATCCGTCCTCAGCGCCGGCTGCAAAACAAAAGGCGGTGGTGCCTTTAATGTTTGGGAATCATCTCCTCCATCTTTCAGATCTGCTCAATCTTTGGACTTTCAAGCTTTTTGCAGATCTCCACTCTGGCCTTTGTTGTTGTCTGCTCTGTCTCTCATCGTGCCGGGTTTCATGTTGTATTTTTACCTTATTTGTTTATTCATTCTGTGTGTGTGTGTGTGTGTGTGTGTGAGGCACTTTGTGTTTTCTCAAACAGCATTTTTGAGGAAATGTATTTGCTGTCTGCAACATCACGGAGTCTGTGGTTGGAAAACCGTCTTTGAGGCCACTACAAAAACCAGTTTGTGTTTTTAAGTGTGACCACGGAGGTAACTGGTCTTCAGTGTCCTAAAAGGTCGGCTAATCCTCCGCAGAGCCTCCTTCTCCCTTCAAAGGAGCGTCCCTGAAGGAGGCGGCCCCTGAAATGTGACCCAGCCACAGTGCGATGAAACCCATCGCGCTGAAAAGAAGTTTGGAGTCGTACTCGTGGCGGCTTTCCAAACCTGGCTCACGACATGCAATCAAACGCAATCAAACGCAGAAACCCAGCATTGCCGTCTCACACAGGTCTGCCGTGGTGGGGTCTAATTAAAGCTACGACCCCCAAGGTATTCTTTCCCACTTGTGCTGCGGAGAAGTGCTGAGGGGGAGCAAACCCTGCGAGTGCAAAGACAAACAGGCTTATTAAGTCAAACAGGCCTATGGTGCCGCTTGATGAATGACAAGAGACGGGAAAGAAGGGAGGAGAGCTTCAGATGGTGGAGAAGAGGGGGAGGAAGTTCTCCGGCGGGCAAAGCACTCTGGGTTTATAAAACTGGCTTATTAATGTTCAGATAGCGAGGCCTGTATCTCCATTCAGATAGGCTTTCTAATGGAGGAGGGAAGAAAGAGCAACACTGGCTCTCAGGGCAACACTCTGGAGAGGAGAATTCTCTTTCTAAGCCTCGGCTGGCACCAAACCAACGCTGTAATTTGAGACTAAATCGCAGAAAAGGATGCAGAAGAGTGCACGCAAAATGCGCTGTTTATTCTGCTGCAGTTTATTCAGCCTCTGCAAAATAAAATTATTCCTCAATGTGAAGAAATTGGCATGCTGCCAGGCATTTGTCTGCAGAATAAGAATTCAGAGAAGACGGCGCTCGCTTCCCGCTCTGCTCCCCGTTAGCCTTAATACTCTGTGCGCCGTGGCGGGCCTGACGTGAACGTTAGTCTTTCAAAGTTCAATCAGTCATCCCAACTGCTTCCTGGTGACGGGCCAAAGAGAACAACATGGCCACAAATCAAAGGTGAGCGGAGAGCCTCTCGTACATGAGCAGGCTGGGGAGATGTATTGCTCCAGGCTTTGAAATGCAAAGGAGGAGAAGGATGTGTTTACATGATGACATTGTGTTTATCCATCAAAAGCAGATTGTGGAGAGAGGCGGTGTCCCTGCACTATTTGGAGACGGCGGATGACTGAGCGCTCGCCGGAGCCCGGGTGGCACGCCAATCTAACAGCCGGGTCCCACCGGTGATGGAGGGCGACAATCGGATTTGGTGCCACATCTTCCTCACGCTCCGCGTCTGCTTCTCCTCATTCTTCCTCAAACAAACAAACCTGAGTTCAGAGTCAGGGTTCACTCTGTGCATGAGCGATAATCACATCCCGCTCCAGGCTACCAGGAAAGTGAGAACATGCTTAAAACATGGGCCGAGGGCCTGTGAGGTGAGTTTCAGAGAAACTCCTCATGTTAGAGCCTAATCTAATATTTCCTCTCTCACTGACACCTGTAATTTTTCACCTCGTGGGCACAAAAAATCCTCATGTTGTGCAGACAAATTATGACCTTGATAGCACAAGATAATAACCTGCGTGCACAAAACTAAGGAAATATATAATCTGTGGGATTTATCTCGGTGAATTTCAGTGCCTGACCACGCTGGGAGAATTCTCTCTTGGTTTGCCAACGCTCCATTTTTTAGGCTGAACGTGCGATAACACGGCTTTAAAGACAGGCACGCTAAGACACACGGGGCGAGAGGAAAAGAAACGGACAACCCTGGTGCTGTCACGTCTGAAGCTTCTGAGGCCCCCCGCATGACTCTGAAGATTATGAAAAGGCCGCTGAAATATCAGAGGCTTTACTTTCCAATAGCAAACATCACCGCGCCGAGATAGATCTCATAGCAGGTGGTGAAAAATATGCAAATACGGGCCACATGCTCTAAAGCTGGACCCGGGGTGGCTCCTAGCTCATATTAGTCATGACTCCCTGGCAGCGAGCACTGCCTGAATACTAAAGCGCGGTTGGACAGATGAACAGGCATATGAGGAAACACAGAGCTACGACGGCGTCGCGTGAAGTGACATATGATGGTGAAAACAGTCATGACCGGATGTTACGGATGGGAAGAGCCCCGTCGGCCCCCAGCCTCAAATATTCAGCGTTAGCAAGAGTCAACAGAGTCGACATCCTTCTGGGTATTTGTTCTGCGGTTTGACACACGGAAACAAAAATCAGCTTCAGGATGATGCAGATTATGAATGTGGAAACATGCTAACACACAGGCTGCAGTCTGCAGCAGCTACTCTGAGGCAGCACAGCTCCACATTACCTGTTTAAGCAGTGACATCAGCAGAAAGAGCAGATGGGAACACTTTCAGCCAGCTTTGCTTCAGCTGACAGGCGATGCTCGGCTGAGCCTCCATGTCGTGCGTTTGCCGCCTGCCGTGTAATGGCCTCACAGACAGGGCTATTCTCTACCTCATATCTTATCTCGTCGGAAATTAGCTCGCTGGTGGAGAGAGCACGTTACAGGAGGAAAAGGTGGAATTAACAGTTTTCTCCAGGGACGTGCTGCTCTCACCTGACAGAAACAACCCCAAACCTGCTGCCTGTGTTAGCCAGCTAGCTAACCAGCTAAGTTTGGCTCGTGATAGCATAAAACGAGGCGATGCTGCACAGCGGAAAGATTTCTGTACCGTCGGTCACACATCTCAGTGAGCAATAACAGTTTGGATGATTATGTTGATTTAGTTTAAGCTGGACTGACTCGTCGTGTTTTCTCCAGTCATAGAGGGCCGACGGGCTGTTGCTTGGGCAACTTTAGCCGCAGTCCTTTAGTCCTTGGTTCCCCCCGCCGGTAACTCAAAAGAGTAAATATATAAAAGAATGGTGGGGAGCTCAGCAAGTGATCATGGTCTGCTTAGAGGTGCTTAAGTCCAGAGCAACAAGGAAGAAAAAGAAGTCTTTTGGGAGGAGGTGGAACATAATAAATAAAAGGATGAAGCTGCAGCATGTTAAGAAGCCCAACAGGAGTCCAGAGGAGCAGGGATAGTTCCTGCAAAAGTTTCTCTGCAAAAGTTCAGTGAAGAAGATGTTTTCTTTCATGTTTTCACCTTCTGATAGATCTGAGTTCGACTACACCTTTCTGACTTTTAAATGTCACTGTTGAATCTGTCATTCTGTGTAGTGCAGTTTAAAAATAAGCCAGAGAGCGGCGGTGAGGCAGGAAGGAGGACGGCGGGTGACGCACGGAAGAATCAGGATCAGGAATCAAAACACAGACGGACGCAGTCGGAGGGTTCACTGACACTTTGTCTGGGACTACATGCAGGTAGTACGATAGAGCACATCAGCCCTAAATGAAAGTGGCCAACAGGTGTGTATGAAGGTGCTGCTCCAGCAGGGGGCGATAATGACAGGAGCAAAGGACAAAGTAGAGGGACGAAGTCCACACAGGGAGGACGTCGGCCAAACTGTGACCCGAAATGTTTCTCAGCAAACTTTATTTTGAAAGTGCACCCGGATGTTGTCCATTCAGTGACGCTGACCTGACCGCAGGATGAGAGCGTGGTGTCTTCACACATCGGTGAGATGAAGCGTGACACCGACACGGTGGAGCGGCGGGTCTGTTACAGCCTCAGTGTGACGCCGGGTTGGTTTTCACACCAGAGAGTAAATTATCCATCAGACCAAAGTCAATCCTGGCATGTATTCAACACCACAAACTCATCATATTCAACAGCTGTAAGAAAATGAAAGAGCACATCAGCATCTCCAACCTCTGTGCTCTCATTGGCTGTGACACATTCACAGGTGATCTGAGTGACAAACACGGAGGCGGACCCTCCACCTCGCTGGAAGTGACTCATCCTCCACCAGACTTTGCAAACGATGCGACCACACAATGCACGGATCTGTCACATGATCAGTGGACGGCCATTATACGCTTCTTCAGACGTGACCGTGCAGGAAGTCCCTCATGCAAACACTGCAACACACACACTTTGGTCACTGACATCCTTCCAGAAAACTGACCTCAACCACTGACCCAAAACCAGCTGGATGCTGGATGTCCCCAGTTAACTGGTCCTTAGTCTGAAATTTGTCCCAGAAAATACTCCAAGTCAGCAACACACACACACACACACACACACACAACATGCTTCTACACAAAGATAACTAGCTAATACGTGATGCCACGCTCGTTAAGGGAACTCTTACATCAAACAGGACCTCCCCCTGGAGGCTTATGTGGAGGCATGTAAATACATCGACATCCTTCCAGCTGTACTGCGCAGAAAAGTAGGCTAAACCCTCAGTCCTCTCACTGTCAGTTCAGTCTACGATCTGTGTGTGTGTGTGTGTGTGTGCGTGTGTGTGAGATTAGAGCTGCCATTCATGCTTAATTCTACATATTCTAGCGAGGAAAGTTAATTAACGGAGTCCATATTTACTAACAGCAGCATTTAAAGCACTGCAGAAATGTTCGCTCGGTTGTTGTCTGCAAACAGACGCTTCAGTTCACTGCTGCTGTTTCATACTGAGCGATTAGTAATTATACACATGGCTTCTGTAGTTGTGATGCACAGGCAGGCGGCGTTTCACGGTCAAACAGGAGCTGAGCTCGCCACTAGTCAAGAGCGGGAGCATCGTTTTTGGAAGCTGGTTGGGATGTGTACCTGCCATTTTGCTGACAACCTGAAACCACCCCAACGCTAATGAGATATTAAGTCAGTGTGTTTGAATGAAGGGATTTAATCAGGCCTGTGAAGGGCTAATGTGCTTTGTTGGCTGGCTTTGGTCTGGCCCCCGTCTGACTGACACACCGGCTTGACTTTGCCTAAAGCAGAAAGACAGCACAACACATGTCTGCTCATAAATATGCTCGGAACATGTGGAAGAGCCAAGAATCCTAATCATCCGCATCACGCTCGCTGTTAGAGCAGACTGATGCTCCGATGCCGTCTCGACGCGCGAGCCCAATTTAAAGCGACGGGGAACCATCTCCAGCGAGCACGATGCTGCACAGACAGCATCCAGCAGCTAGTTAGCACAAATTCAGAATTCAGATTGAGAAAGTTGAGTTTCTTCAGGGTAATCCGAGTCACTGCTCCTGATTGAACGACTGTTTCAAGGGTCCACGACGCGGCACGGGTCCAAACACTGTGCCTTTGGAAGGTGCAGCTCATGATAAACTGGATTTAAAAGATATTTAGATAATTTTCATAACAGCACCCTCTTGAAATGAATGAGTACTCTGACTACTTTCAGTGTAATGCTGTTACTTTGGACAGAGTGTAATATTCACCTGACTACATCAGCTGATATTTATTGACCAGGCTCAGTTTACACTACAGAGCACGTCCCTGCTGAGTGCTGGGATGTGTTACGTTACCACAGAAGAAATAAATGAGACAACGACTCGAGGTGAGCGACGAGCGTCTCTTTGGCGTCTTCGTTTGACGCCGCCTTGGGTTGTGCAGGCTCATGAAGACCAGCTGACTCATGCTTTGGTTTCAAAGGCGGACTTCCTGCCTACATTAAAAGTTGTTTCACATTGTTCTGAATTTAGTGTCTGCTGGTGAGGAGGCACACCTTCACTGCATCGTGAGATCATCGCCGTGATTATGCAGCAAATCTCTTCCTGCGAGGCTCTATTATTAAGAAGACCCTTGATCTTACCACTTAGTGGATGAGTGAGTCAGCACGCAGTGTGACCTCCCTGGTACCCAGATGACTATCTGTAACTCTGCTGAATATCAAAGCAGTGAGACACAGCATGCTCCTCTTTGATGTCACGCACACGTCCTGATGAGACTGACCACCGAGTTCACGCCAGCGACGGTCTGAAGAGCATTTCTCTTTTCAGGCTAACGGGGCCGCGTTCAGGACATGTGGGACGGGCTGTTTGTGAGGATCAGGTGGGTTATTGGATATTTATGCTCCTGCAGTCAATAAACTCTTCTTCTCCAACACCACCCCTTGAGTCAAAATGTCAAAAGCACCCACAAAATGCTGCATCTCATAATTCAACGGGCAGACTGCCATAAACAACGACAGCAGGGAGATGAGACAGCAGGAAGGCAGACAGGTGTCAGCGCCGCATCAATACCGACGCTCCCCTCGCGTCCCTTTCATCAGAACACGTTACATTAGGACACCAACTTAATAGGCACGATCCAGTGAACCCAGTAAAATAAACCAGAGTGGCATCCAAAAGGATATCACATCATCAGGGACACGCTGAAGGAAGACATCCATGATGAACGAGCCGCTCGTCACTCGTACACACCTATGGCGAGCACGCCATCTGGGTAATCAGCAGCCAGCGTGACCCCCCCACACCCACACATCTGACCACCGTCACAGCGTCCAGATCTGCCGCCCACACACACCAGCTCCTGCTCCGCTCGCTCATCGCTGAGTTCATCAGCTGACCTCTAACCCCAATATAATGCTAATGTCAACAGGCAAATTACTGTCTGGGCAGCTTGGTCATTCGCCGGGACGCACACGGCTCAGCGAGCACCACGTCTTCTACGGTGACCGACCGAGACGGACAAAGTCCTCCCAATCCACAAATCTGAATTTCACACAAACATACGCAAATGGAAATAAAGCACGTTTCATCAGGTCCTGACGCAGCATGAAAAGGGTTCTGGGGCCAGTTCTAAACGTAAAAAGTCATATTTTCTAACAATGTGAAGCACAAAAAGAACAGCATCAGCCAAGGACGGCAGGACGGAGAGACACTCTCAGCTGCAGTGGCACAAAGTGTTTGGGAAACGGCTGCTTTGGGTGAATAACTGGGATTTTAAAGACTGACTATTGGTCAGATCGATCACAACTCTGGAGCCGCTATCGCTGCCAGGAGACGTCAATAAGACGGTCGCAAGGCTGAGTAGGTTTTCACTTTCACTGTCACACGGAGAGAGCGCGGAGGCGAGGCTTATTTAAAGGCCCCCCCCAATGAAAATCAAGGTTTCAGCCTCGATAATGTGCTCGTTTGGTGTTTTTACGCTTCAGGACATCTCATGGGTAAAATAAACAGTTCAAGTCATGCCTGAGCAGCTCCGCCTCGGACCGCAAGTGGACCAATGACGGTCTCACAAACAGTCAGCGCTTCACAGGTCACCTCAGGAACCAATCAGTCAGCTTGAGGGTGGAGCTACGATGCAACGAGGCGCATCGGAGGAGACGTCAGGTGGAGCTACGGGTCTCCTGAGTGAAAGTCCTGTTTGTCTGACTTCTGCTGCTCTTTATACTGCGTCACCTGACTTCCTGGTTTCCATCTAACACTACACAGAAATATTAGATAATTAAGTATTATTACATGCATCACACATCCTGCTCCACATGGAAGCAGAAAAATAAAGAAATAAAATACACATGGAGAGAGAGAATCCATATGTTTCTTCAGCATGACGCTTTTTGTTATTTATCCATACATTGATCTGTTTATGCCGTGCAGAAACTGGAGATTCTGCTATCGTGCTCGTTGGCCTTTCGTATCAGAATGAATTATATGTGCGTGCTGATCATGCTGGATGGCACCGTAACCTTTGTGGCTTTACCTTTTCCTAACAATGATAATTAAACTTTATCATCTTTGTCCTGCTTCATTGTTATTTTCCCTTCACTGCAAATACGCTGCAGCTCTGAACAAAATGGTTAATTACCAAACTGCAGATTCATCTGTGTAAAGGTTAAAGGAGTAGGAGCAGAAAGGAAGGCACAAAGCACCTTTTTAGAGCAGCCTCAGAGATCTATTGTATGCGTTCATGGCGCTGCTGTGTTTCATTTTATATGTAAATTCTTTAAATCAGCCCGACCGTCTCATCCTGTAACCACCTCGCTCCGCTTCTGCCTCCGTCAGTGGGATTGTTGAATTCTACACGTGTCCAAACCACCTGATTACAATAATTAACAAAAATCACATAAGACTCTGAATTAGAAGAGTATTGGTGTGAGATAGAGCGCGGCTACAAGAGTGAAGACTGAGACTGAGAGCCGGGCCTTTGCTCTTATCTGCCTTCCACAGCCAGCCGGCAGCGGATACAGCAGCGCAGGATTTTATAGACAGCGAGACCTCAGAGGAGGGAAGCCAAATACCATTGATTTGTGAATGAAAGAGCAACTCATTCTGGCAACCATAACGAGCCGCGGTTCCCTTTAGCGGCGCACAACAAAACTGATGTCCTCCTTCATTAAGGTCTGCTGGAGATCTGGACTCCACTTTCACGCCACGACGTGCCAACCAGGAAATCTGCACGTGCTCCGGACACAACAGAGCCGGCGCCGGCTGCGAGACGACGGAGACGCGTCTTTGAGACAGATCACTTCTTTGTCAAAGTTCCTCGAATGCTGGAACCTGAAAATTGTCTTTCACCGGTCGAGGGGTCATCAGTGTTTTCTCTGTAAGCTTTGAAAGATGTGCCAGACAACGAATCGCAAGATGGAGATAAGAGATAACTCCCCACGGCTGCAGAAAGACTCCACAGATAGCATTGTTTTTCCCTCTCTGGTCATAATCCAGCCGTGTTGGCTCGTCTCTAGAGATCCCCTCTATGCATTCAAGATATAGCATCAGTGCTGAAAGGGAGAGAAGTTCTCAGCTCCATGAGACTTCTGTCAGAAGAATAAACCCATATATAGATGCATGCAGTGAGAACGTGATGAAGACAATGTGGTGAAGACATCTGGGCTCAGAAAAAGTGGATTTATGGTGGAAACAGACTTGAGTTGAGCTCGATAAATGTTTCAGGTGACTGCCTTCAGGAGGGCTCTGACACACTCAGACGATGAGCTGCAGCTGTTTTCAGGAGAGCGGCGAGCATCTCCGTCCCTAAACTGCTTTGGAGGTTACTTTGGTGGATTGGGCCTGTTGATGCAGCAAATCAAGGCTGAGAAATGAATCTCTGGATGCAAAGCTCGCATTACTGGGCCAGCGTGGACCTCTTCATTTGATAAAAGAGCCAGTGATGTGAAATGATGTTTTGATGTCTGATAATTAATTTTAACGGCGCGGCACATTGTGGCTCGTGTTTATTCTGCTGTGTCTGTTCACATCACAAACAACTGAGACTGATAACACACAAAAAAGAGTCAAAACGCCACACTTGAAAATGTAATAAAGAAAAGAAGAGTGAGTCTTCTTGTCGACACAAAGCAGCTCTGTGGATTCACTTCATATCGTTTCACAGTCAGCGTAACAACACAGACCCAGGAGCTCTTTAATGCACTCGTGGAGTCACTTTCACACACGTGAACACATGACTCAGACGTCCACACATCTAAAGTCCTGCCTCACATTAACCTCTGGCGTCTCGCGAGCGTTCAGACTGAGCGATCTGTCGCACAGATCGCATCTCCTGTTTCACATTTCATCGCCTCGGCGGCACCTGCTGCAGCATGCCGACGCCACGCCACTTTAAACGCACCACGGTTGTCAGTCACACTCCCTCATTTTGTAATGTGACCAATAAAGCCCCCAAATCCCCGACTCTTAATCTCAACGCTCACACTTAAATACCATCAACAGTGAGCTGAGAGGACATTCAGGGATTTGAGGCACAATATGAATATCAGGGAATATCTATTTAAAGCCTTCATCACGTGGGATTCAACTTAGAGATTCCTCACGCCGTGCAGCACTTCAAGACAGAAACAAAGTCCAGACTAAGACAGGACTCAACCGAAGACAGACGAGATTAAAGGTGAGAGTTCGCCACCAGTTTTCTGTCCAGAAAGTGTTAAATGTGAGGAAAAACAGGCTGAGGGGGAGAAACACGTGAGAGAGGGCGACAAACAAAGTGAAACCGCAGAAATAAAACGCCGTCGTGATCGATCCCAACTCGCCAGGCCACCTGTAAGACTCAGGATGCTGTGAGAGCACTGACTGACCTGCGGCTGCTGCACTGCTTATCGCAGCCAACAACCCTCTATTACATCCTAATCCAATCGGCACGTTTAAGAGCCAATAACCGAAGCTTCTTTAGAGCTCCGCTCAGCGCGGCTTCTGCTGCGAGACACTCCATCACCTCCAATACTGAAGCTTTCCACACAAAGTGGAAAGTGTTTTCAGAGAAAGACCCAAAGAGCAACAGCTCTCGTCAGGCCGAGCTCGCGCTTTCATCTCGCCGAGAAAAACACATTTAGCAGGATCCCAGAGCGGCGGCGGACTCTTCCGCTGGTCGCTCGGCCCTGGACGGATGTCTGGAGAACATTGTCTAAAGTGAAGAAAGACTGCACGGACGCAACTTCATCATCATAAAACATTTTCATTTCCCAACCACTTTTTTCACGACCTCTGCTGAACAGGCTTTCGATTCAACATGCAAAGAGAATTCACAAGAAGCACAAGAGAAACTCGACTGACACGACGCTGCAGCCGCTTCCACGAAAAGTCAGTCTGCACGAGTGGAGCGAACGTCTGAAACCCCCCTATCCCCCCAGTGCACCCAGACACCCACCGCACCAGTACAACCAGTTTTTTTACAATTAATCAATTAATCTGTAAAGAAAACAGACAACGGCAGAAAATGATGAAACAGTTGCAGATTTGTTTCCTTTGGGTCGACTGATGAGTTAATGGTTTCAGCTCTTGCAGCAGCTTTATTGTTACAAAAGCCCAGTTTAGATATTTAAAGTCTGCTCTGACTGACCAACACGTCACTGTGCATACGAGCGATACGCACTCCAAACATCAACCACCAGGGGCAGCAGAGGCACCTTCAGCAGCTCCTCAGTCACTTAGCAAGAGAAGAGGAGCTGCTGGTTTAAACTGGAGTCAAACCAATCAAGTTTAAGAACTATAAATCCAGTGGATGAAGAAGACGATCAGCTGAGTAACACAAGAGCGAGTGATTATGTCATTTCTTTATGGAGATTATGTGCATGAGAGGAGCTGGGAACCAAAACCAGCTCCAAGTTAGAACCAAGTCCAAAATATCAGGAATCACTTACGAGTTCCCAAACTGGG
Source organism: Chaetodon trifasciatus (assembly GCA_037975065.1). NCBI lineage: Eukaryota > Metazoa > Chordata > Actinopteri > Chaetodontiformes > Chaetodontidae > Chaetodon > Chaetodon trifasciatus. Next base: position 6,459,863 of record JBBMOE010000031.1, on the reverse strand, counting down.
AACCAAAGAGAACCAGAATCAATCAGCTGAATCGTAACTGGTAACATTCAAAGGATGCCTGACCTCTGACCTCTGACCTCTGACCTCCTCTGGCTGCTGGATCATCTCACCTTGACGTGAGTTTTAAACCCTCTGACCTGATGACAGACGAGACGACGGGTGAAATGATTCAACAATCACCTGTAGTTAAATTAAAGCACTGCTGCACTGGTTTGCATGTGGCTCGTTCACTGAGAGCCTCCTCGTGATCCGTTCCTCGGCTTCGGGCCGTTTCATTGGTCAGATCTCTCAGACTGCATGGACTCGGTGGTCCTGTTGTTCTTTCAGTGAGCGCTGCTGTAATCTGCCACCGCCCAGACTGACGTGAAGCCTTTCAAACGCTGCCCACATCTTTCCCGGCACAACTGTTCAGCTATTCAACTGGCCTCTGAGCTCCAGAGTGCTTACTTAGCATCTGCGTCAGAGTAGCTTCTGTGATAAAGTGTTGGACGGCATTGATTTTGTGCCAGTGGAGGGTCTATTCTGGTATGCTTTAGTCTTCTTTTTTCCTCTCACCACTGCCCCTCCTGTGCTCTTTTCTGCTTTGGATAGCACAAAACAAAGATGTGCAGCCTCTCAACATTCATGTTGGGAGGTCAGCCTTACCAACCCCCCCGGCTGTCTATAATTTTCAGAGCTCTAACTCACCGGTGAGGGAGATGGAGTGGACGCTGCAGACGGCGCTGAGTTCTGCACCCTGAGCCAACCTCAGGTACACACTCAGCACATGACAACAGAAATAATCCTCCTGTAAGCATCCACTTCAAGGCCACAGAGCACCTGCACCTCCCCTCACCACTGCCATTTCTGCAAACTGTGCCCAGATCAGTTCGGTTCATCATTATATGTCTGCTGTGGACACAGTGACTCTTACTGCACCTGCACAGGTGGATCTCAGTCTCCGTCCATCTCACATCTGAGCTGGTTTGCTTTTGGTGACAATTGAATGTGGATATCTGTACGAACTGCAGGGGTTTGGTGACCGTGTCAGCATGTGGTTATCAGGACTTTGTCTGACAATAAGGAGGTCAAAGAGTTTTCAAAGCAGGTGATTCGTGCTTAAAGCTCCCTCTGCAGTCCCCTCCTGCAGTGCTGTGGAATGATAAAATAATAATAAATAATAAAAAGCCAAAGACGACGGAACGGGTCATGAACTAAAAGGCAACAAAAGCCTCCAGATGCTGGCTTCACAAGCCGCCTTCAACAAGTAAAAAAAGCATTAAAACCACACGTCCAAGCACCGACACTCCCAGCTGCAGAGTAACGCCTCCATCACGCATCAGTCTGAACTCATAGAACCACAGTTACAATAATAACTCACACTGCTGTCCGGACGTGAGGAATGTGACGTTTCTAGAACAGAACAGCTGTTTCAATGAGCACAAAAGAGTCGACTGATGGTGGAAGAAGTGACTGCACGTACGGTTCACGCGTCAGAAAGGTGGACTTGGTGTCCAGGTGAGCTTCTGTCAGGCTGAGATGAAACTCAGGACAGATGAGGTCAACTTTGGGATGAGGCTGAGAAGCTGTGATGGATGTCTATTAATTCAAATGAATAAATCTGAATATTTGGATTTTCCATGGCTCCACCTTTAGGTGTAGATGTCTCTGCCGGCCTGCACAGAACTGGTTTCTGATCGAAGATAATTTCACTGTCCGGCATGACAAACAGTGATGGCTGCAGAGGAGGGAGGAGCTCAGGCTGCTGAGCAGAAGGAGACGGGGAATGGATATAAATGGACGAGGAAGAAAGGAAAAGGGGGAGGAGGGAGGTCGGGTAGGACGGAGGACGGATGGATGACTAAATGAACAGATGGATGGATGGATGGATGGATGGATGGATGGATGGGGGTCAGGTGGCTGCAGAGAGGCATGCTACATATTGGCACTGATCCACAGGAGGGCCCTTCAAAGACAGGGTGATATTTATGGCGTGCTCAGCGGCGAGCAAGCCGAGCCGTGACGCCGTCAGCTGCGGCGGGAAAACTGCGGCTGAGCCTGAGACGCCTCCTCTATGCATCCAGGGTCAGGGGCCGAGGGTAGCTGCAGAGGGTGATACGCTCGATGACGGCCGTGCACGTGTAACGAGGACGTACATTAAAGGAAACATACGGCGAAGATAACGAGGTGTCTTCACGTCACATCGAGCCTTTAATTCGTTTTTAATCCCACTTATTCTTATTGATGGGAGTAAGAAAGAACCAAACGATGCTGAGCTGTGTTTTAATCAGGGAGATTACACTCTCACAGGCCAGCGCGTCACATTAAGGCAGATTTTCTGTGTGACTCAATATGTCAGCTGACTTCAGGGGTTTCCCGTGACTCGCCTCAGCCAATCGGATTTCCCCTGCCAACCAGTCACCTTGTTGCTGTCGGACTTAAAATCTGGACCCTTCTGGCCTTCTGCGCTGTTTCGAGCTGTCATCTGAGTGCTGCCCCCCCCATCATATACTGATATCAGAATAGAGACGCTGTCAGACCGTGTGCACCTCATACACACTTCAGACCAGCTCAGTTTATTTAGAGACGTGGAAGTAAAGACTGATTAGCCTTCCCTTGTTTTATCATTTCCTCTGTTTCATTTAATCCTTCACCATGAAGCTCTGACTGTTTGGGCAACAGTACTGCAGGCTGGATTACCAAGCAGGCCCCGGCCCCAGGGACCCACACCCCAGGGGCCCCAAAAGTCCCAAATTCCCAAAGCTCAATATCAAGTAAGGCGGGTCCTGCATTGTTCTTGAAGCAGTGGCTGCACGATCAGGTGTGTGTGTGCGTGTGTGTGTGTGTGTGTGTGTGTGCGTGTGTGTGTGTGTGTGTGTGTGTGTGTGTGTGTGTGTGTGTGAGAGAGAAAAACTCTGAGCTGCCCGTCAAAAAGCTTTTCCTGTGCAGAGGAAAGTGAAGCAGAGCTCGTTCATCAGCATCATCTGTGAGCAGCTTCGATTAGCCTGACCGCTGCCGAGCGTGTCAGAGTCCCTGCAGAGGGCAGGACTGAGGTCAGCGCTCAGGTGTGATCACCCACCCACACCCACACACACACACACACACACACGCTGCGTGTTGACATGAGGCGGAACCCCCCCTCCCAACATCACATATCTGTTAGTTATGAATGCATACATACATAAAGTTTCAAAGGTTCATTCTTCATCCCTCCAGGCTTCCACACACACACACAAACACACACACACACACACACACACACACACACACACACACACACACAGTCCTACTATTACTGTATGAGTGTGATGTGTGTTGTATCGCTGGCAATCATGAAATGATTGCAGGGAGAGAATGGAGGTAACAAGCGTCGCTGTTCAGCATTCCTAAACAGCCTTCACTGTCAAGGGCATTTACACACTGCAGAGGTGGACGCATTCATGAGCACAAACACACACACACTCACACACACACAAAAAGCTGCGTTTCAGATAAGTGCTCCACCTCAGCGTGGTGCTGCAGCAGTTTCAAATCTGCCGTGAGAGATTTATTCCGTTTGTTTTTGGATGATTTGTGTTTGTTTTCGTCTCCTTTCCTTCTGTCCTGAATTTGAACATCTCTAAGATTTTAAAGTCTTACTAAATTCCTTCGAGCCTCTGAAACAGCTCATCCAATTACAGGTGCAGCTTTGCTCAAAATGAGCAACACGCTGAAGTTTAGCGGCGACAAAAGACTTTCTGTACAGCGTCTCATTCCTCACAGATTATCAAAGAAAGGCCGGGCATCAGCGCTGAATTGGACGCCACCGCTGCCGCCGCCGCCGCCGCAGACGCCACACAAACAATATTTGAGCATTATTGCAAGTAAATTTGTGATGGAGGGATTTGGTCTTATTCATAAACAATACTCTTTGCCAGCTCGGGCGGATCTTATCCAGAGCAAAGGAAATGATAAAGTGAAATGTCTGCTTGTGCAGCGGGAGCCAAAATAGGATATTTCTGTTTGCAGCTTCCACGATCAGTCAATACAAGACATATTACTGAGCCTCTGCGGCTGCAAACAGACACTTGTCTTCCTCGTATTGTCCAAACTTGCTTGATTCGAGGCTTTCGGTTGTGTTATTCTACCCACTTCCCATCCAGAGATTTATGTAAACAAATGAAAACGAGATGGAGTGAAGAGCTCTTCTCCTCTGCAGCATCACATCAGTGTGAATTTCTGAGAACTGGACGTTTATCTGTCTGAAGATTTCACTGGAGGAAAAGACATTTCCCATAAATAAGTCTTTTTTTCGGCAAAATCTTGTTAAAGGATTACGCCGGTTTATTGCGACATGGCTCTCATTTTGGCAGCTTCAGCCGTCATTTCAGCGGCGATAACATGGTCACCAAAGGAGCCGCCACAACACGACTGCAGCAAAGTGCATCAGGGCAGGACAACGGACGATCAGACAGCTGGATTATTAGCAAGATATCAATAATAATCACTGACGGGGAACGTGTGCAGACGTGCAGAACTCTAAGTGCAGCTGTCCAAAGCCAAATCAAGAGCTCCGTCTGTGGACTCGTGGTCGTCCACAACAGACAGTTTGAGTATGAACAACTTCAGCTAACCTGCTGCTCATCGCTCCTGTTTCTGAGCCCGTCTGGTTTATCTTTAGCTATTTTGTGACTTTCCCAGCGATTAACTCGGTGAATATGAAACCAAACGTTATGATCGGGAATGACGGCCAAACCTCCAAAAAAAAAAAAAAAGATTCCAGACCAGTTTGCAGGTGACGTCACGTCACTCTGCAGATGGAGGGCAGGAAGTGCCATTTCTGCATAGGAAGCACCATAACTCACTCAACATGCTGATGTTTTGTGTCATTCACAAGTCGATCAAACCGAGAAGCCACGAGGAGCTTTAATCGAGCACCAAAAGTTCCTAAAACATCTGTACACGCGCTTTATTTCACGCTCTTTGATTTACAGGCTTCACTGAATGTCAAAGAGGGAAAAAAATGATGCACTTGAACGCACCGTTAACAGGGCGCTTCAGTCACAGTGACCTCACCTGGATAACAACAGACATCACACAGCTCCTCAGTAAACACCAATCAGAACGCTCATGGAGGTCACATGGCCTCGAGCCCTGAAGAGTGACGTTACACGCACACTTCAAAACACTAAAACAGACACGCGAAGTCAACAGATGCCTTCAGGTGTCAGTCGCACAATGTGTACATTAACATGAGTGAAATGCTGATTAACTGTTTGTGTATCTCTACGAGGTGTGTGCGTGTTCGTGTGTGTGTGTGTGTGTGCGTGTTCGGTACGGCTGGAGTTTTATATTGTTGTGATTTATCCTGTTTTCTTATTGAAGTTTGCTCTTTTCATGAAGCGCCGCGCTCATCAGAGAACCCCTGGATTTCCAGCTTTAGGGCCTTACAGGAGGCTGAACGCAGCATCCAGCATATTGTGTCGTCTTCTTCTGATCCTGCCAGGGTCTCGCTTCATATTAAAAGTTACACACAAACATAAAAACATTATCTTTTAGTATTTCTGCCTCTTTTTCCTGCAAATCTCTCGCTGAGAACTCTTTGGAAAAAAGGAGAATTGCACTTTTAAGTCGTAACTTTCATTTAATTAAGCGGATCTCAACATTAATGATGTAGAAAAACAGTTAACAGGGAAGAGAAAAACAGACGAGCCCCCCGAAACCCACCCGAGGGGCTGGAATCTGTGCGCATGGTGCTCGACGGCCAATGGGAGACTGAGTATCGCAGGACATTAATGGTCAGTCAGGCTTGGCCCTGGAGATGAAAACGCCTGCCAGATTGCAATCCCTCACCTTGATGCACAAACGGCCCGGCACACCAGGCCGAGGCCCCCCACCCCCCGACCACACACCGGAAATGAGTGATGAGTCTCCAGTTAAGATCTGCGGGAGGCCGGGGATTGAACAGAGCTGCATTTTGTCACGCTAACACCGGAGGGGACATTTGAAACAGGATGACACCTCATGAATATCAAATGGCACCCCGCTTTTTAGCGTGACACACTTCACACTTCCTGGAATTAATTAGCGGCGGATAATGTGGCAGCGGCGCGCTCGACCGCCGCTCCAAGTTTTTCAAGGTGTTCTCAAAAACTTTTTGATGCTAGTGAAGTCGGACAAAGGGAAGTTTTCAGACTCAGAGTTAACGAGCGCCTCAGACAGATCCGCGGCGCGCTGATCAAATGGGACCAAAACAGCGGCCGTGCCATCACCGCAATCAGGCTGGACTCCTTAAAAAGCTGCGACTTCGGAAAATATAGTGTTCATAAAAATCATACGCGCAGAGTTTTATGTTTCATGGACGCGTCGCCACAGGACTGACCCTTGCTCCGGCACCGAGGGGAGCTGATTGACTTCCAGGATGGAGTCACACTCCCAACATCTTGGCTGAAAAGCTTCCCTGGACTCCATTTCTCAATTCCACTGTCCATGCCTGTGTATTAGCCAACTTCATTAATACAAGAAGCGTTAGAGGAGAGCAGGAGAGTCGCAGCCCGGCCACTTCATCACAGCATGCAGAGAGGAAGAGGCAGAGGGACGGCTTGTGGAAGTCAGAGTGTGTGTGTGTGTGTGTGTGTGTGTGTGTCTATGTATGTGTCCCGGCCTGCTTCAAAGGCAGCCTCTTGGACAAGATCAGTGCTGTGACCCTGTTCCAAGCCTATCAACAGGCTGCAGGCTGGCAGGTTTCTGGAGTGGAGACGAGCCTTTAATTTGGGACAGATGAGAGAGAGACACACACAGAAAGGGAGAGAGGGAGAGGGAGAGAGAGAGAGAGAGAGAGAGAGAGAGAGAGAGAGACAGAGAGGGAAAGAGATAGTGAGAGAGATAAGAATGGCCAGGGTGGTTTCAGAGGACCTGCAGAGTGAGGCAGGCGTCCAGATAATGGAGGAAAGCCAGGCTTCAAAACACACTTTTACATGTAAACCCATATGCACGCGCACACACACACACACACACACACACACACACACACACACACACACACACACACACACACACACACACACACACACTCTACCTGCCCTTCTCTCCGTGCTGCAGATGAAGACAGACATCGTGTGCATCACCTGAGCGTAAACATAATCACATCAACAACGACGTGATGTGAAATATTCACATTCCTGCGAAGCGGAAACAGAGACTTTGTGTTCTTGTGTTCCCGCTTCAGATTCTGCTCTTGCTCGCCCGCCGTGTTTACGTTTCTGCTTTGGCGATGTCCAAAGTTTCCGCCAGCACATATTTACAGATGTGTGGTGTAACCAGCTCGCAGGTGGACGCTCACTCGGAGACGAGACGAGGACACTGATGTGAGTCACGTCTGCTGAAAGGAGCTTAGCTTAGCTTAGCTTAGCTTAGCTTAGCTTAGCTTAGCTTAGCTTAGCTTAGCGTAAAGGCAGGGGGCGGGGGAAACAGCTAGCCTGGCTCCCTCCCACATGAAAAAATGCCTCTGCGGCTCACACATGAACATTTTGTTGGTTCAATCCATGAACACACAGACGTGCTGAGTGGACGCACAAACTGCTGCTGAGCTGCGTCGGCTGGACACGTCCCACATTGATGTCGAGGGTTAAATATGTGAAGCAGTGGAGATGAAGTGTGACTTCAAACCCTCAGAGATATCAAAGCTCTGATCCATCTTGACCCTCTATTGAGCCAAAAATGACCTTTGAATAAAAAACGGAGCGTTGGTCAGTCAGATCTGAAGGATCTGATGCTTTTTATTTGAGTAAAGAAGAGCAGAGACACACATGATGCATGTAGACTGGGTTCTTTATCAAGTATGGATGAGGATAATACTCTGCATGGAGAGCGCTGCACCTTCTGAATACTATAATTGGATGATGATAAATCAGGGGTTTCACTCTACCAAAGGCTATTTTGGCTGCTTGACTTCTTCATAATAGAGTCATTTTTCAAAAGGACCAAAGAACGAGGATACATCTACTTAGGAAGGACCAGAGGCGTTAACAGTAAACAAGTGGGATGGAAACAGGCTGCAGGTCTGCAGCACTTCAGCATCTGGGCTGCCATCCGAAGACGTCGTCCAGAACGTTCACGTCAGGCTGCATCTGCTGTGTTAATTTCATGCTAATTCCAAGTGGTGACTTCCTGCTGCTGTTTTTCACATTAAAAGTGAATCACTTGGGTTTTTTATTTAGAAATAACTGCAGAAAATGAATCACATCTGCAGCTCAGCTCTGCGCTGAGGTCGCTTATTGTCGGCTAGAGCGGTTAAGAGCAGGACAACAGCCACTGTGAGCTGCTGGATGAGGACTTTCAGGCTCCTGCTGACGTTTGGAAGAGCAAATGTTCCTCCAGCGCCTCATCACAGGCGAATATTGGCTTGTGCTGTAGCTTCCAGTCGTGTCGGATGGAAAACCACGTCTGATGTGGACACATCAAACATCCGAGAGGCAGCGTCCAAACCGTCTTTCTGACCTGTTGCAGATCAACATCAACAACCAAACAAAGTGAAAACCAGTCGAGTGCTGACAATGAGACGGCGGTGTGGACAGGAGGAAATTTAAGATCCACACATGCAGCTAACGTCTGAGCCGAGACCACATTTCCAACCAGTGGAGGAAATGAAAGCTCACACGGAGTCTGCTCCTCATCTGCAGTCCAGCTTAACGTCTTCATGGATGAAACAGCAGCAGCTCAGAAAGTCCGTTCAGTTCCTGACTGGAGGTTTAGGACCTGGACCCCCTCCCGTCCTTGTCCTGACTTTGTGTGAGCAGTTAACACATGATGCAGCTCCTCCCTTCGTCTCAAAGTAAATGTAGTGAACTGGTACAGCCTTCAGTGAACTGGAATACAGCCACTGATTAGGTTAATGGTTTAATGAACTCTGGGACGAAGTTGATGAGTCAATAAGCCTTTTTACACAGCACTTAGCCCCGGGCTAAGATTCACATTACACCCTGAAAAAATGCCCCGTGCGGCTCACCGTCGTCCGCCCCCTGCAGCCATCCCGAGCCGAGCCGAGCCGAGCCGAGCGGGCGATTGACGACGTTTGAGGACGTTCAAAGAGCTAAAACTCTTCACCCTGCCACTAAAACCACAACACGAAGGTTTCCACAGCGCCGCTTTCTCTGCTTACCGTCATCTGCTGCTCACGCTCAGCTCCTCTCGTATCTGTGTCGAATGCATTCCTGCAGCCCCCCTGTGCAAAGCTTGCATCAGAATGGAAATCTAGTAATGTTTCTTTCTAAGTGGATAACGACGTCATTATTTCATGTTTATCAATAAACTGGAGGCTTATTGACAGAAATAAATAAACCATCAGGCGCAGAGAAGCTAACGTCTGCACAGCATCGCTCCAAAACAAAGCAGGGACATAAATCAAATGTCAATCACGCCAGCTGGATGCCGGTCACACTGACGCCACCGCTGACAATATGGAGCAGTGAAGCCCTGATTCAACGGGACAAGTTACTGCAGCCAACCGGCAAACTGGAGGTGGAGGTGGAAGAGTCCACAGAGCTCTAAACGCAACAGGTAGCATCCAAATACCAAATCAAACTCGTCTTAACGATGCACTCTTTCACATTTTCATATCAATAAGGGCTCGAACATAAGACACACAATTACCTGCCGACCTGCGTTAACAGCACAGCGCAGCATGTCCCTCAGGACACGGTGGAGACAAACAGAACCAGCGGACTTACGCTCACCTGGCCAATAGAAACACAGCTGCAGGATTATGCTAATGCTGCTCTGAGTTCGCTGGACGATGCAACACCATTACTTTATGAGGTGATGATGTGTCTTCAGCTCGGTCAGCTGCCCCAAAGTGTCCACAAAACAGGAGACACTGAGCCTGAAACACCTTTCCGGCATTTGCTCCCAGTCAGCAGCTTTCACTGGAATGATGCTGCAAAGTCACTGGATTAACATCCACGCAGTGAAGAAGAGCAAACGTTGCTAAATTCTGCGTATTTACAGACATTTGGAGCTTTTGCTAACGTTAGCCACCGTGAGCTACTGGTCACAGCAGACCAAGAAAGGCTGTCGCAGCAAAAGCCTCTGAAGGCACTGAGTGCTTCTGAATTAAATTTTCCATTTGTAAGATGAATATTGTGTCTACTTCGAGCAAAAGTGAGTCACTTTTCGCCATTTCCACACAAAGAAAACAGAGGGAGCGTTTTGAAAAGGCGACAGTCTCAGCACCTGAGCAAATAACGGCTGAGTCACCAGTTCTGATCAACACACCAGCCGATTAACTGCTCGTGGAGCCGCTCTGAGGTGAAAATAGTCAAATCCTTCCACGCTCGTCCTCGACGAGGCGGAAACAAGCCGGGATTCCAACATGTCCGCCAGCGCCGAGGAAGGCGGAGAGAAAGCAGACAGTGAGCGAGGAGCTGCCTGCCACTCATCATCCAAGGGCCAGCGAGCATGGCTGAAGGCTGCAAGGCACAGGTCACCTGATCCATGTTTAATGTCTCTGTGTGTGTGTGTGTGTGTGTGTGTGTGTGTGTGTGTGTGTGTGTGTAACATGTGTGTCACCCCCACCATTGTGGCTCATCTCTGGGCATCACTGCAGGGGCTGAGGATGTGTCACATCAACCACAGGCCAGTGAGCAAGTCTGGGGAATTGGGTTCTAACTGTGTGTGTGTGTGTGTGTGTGTGTGTGTGTGTGTGTGTGTGTGTGTGGAGGAAGGAGGGTTCAAGAGTTTAGACTGAGCTTTGTATTTACACATCTGTCTCTTCCATATAGCTGTAGACTATTAGACATTTTCTCTGCACTGTGATTGGTCGTGACCTGTGTGGGCGTGTGCGGTGCTGGTGGCTCGGTGTGTGTTTCGCCGTGTTTGATGGCGTGAACAAGCACATGTGTTGTAGCGTGTGGGGGGAGCTAACTGCGGCAGACAGCAACTAATCAACTCCTCCACAAAGACCCATCAAATGTTCGTACCTGCAGTGTGTGACAGCTTCTGAGGGACACACACACACACACACACGTGCACACACACGCGCACGCACTTGAATGTGTTCTTTTGAGATGTAACATCATTTATTTCTGTGTTTGAATCATTTTTCTCATGCGAGTCTTAAACTGTGGCGTTTCTGGATTGTAAAATTCCACCTTAAAACCACTTCCTGTTACAGACTGGCTGAATATTCGCGGTGCTCGATTAGCCTTTGTGCTGTGCCTTATGTTTGGCTAACTGAACATGTCGCTGTGGGTCATTATAATGAGGTCACTTATCAGAAATGTTATTTTCTTAATAAACTTTGGGAGGAAACCTGACCCAGCAGAGCTGAAGCTGAAGACGCTGAGAGGAGCAGCGCGCACATTTCTGACCAATCAAAACAGAGTATTCTCCAACAACAGGTCACAGCATCCTTGTTTTAACTGGAGCCTGATTCACCGCTGAGCAAAATGACCTTCTGAAGACAAAACGGATCATTTAAACCCGATAAAGACGAACGATCTGTTTCACCCCGATCGGCCGAAGCGGGCGAGCACGCAGCACACGCAGCAGAGCATCAGCGCGTTGAGCCGCGTGCTGTGGATCGGAGCATGAAGAGGCTTTCCGTGGTACGCCCAGAGCCGACTGCATCTTGTAAACTAAAGAAATACTCTGTTCAAATCATGAGCGTGCCTAAAGCTCATAATTGCTCTGAGCAGAATACATTTTCAATTATTTATTCAGTTCTGCAGCAGATCCAATCTAATCCTGGCTAATCTTTGCTAAAGCCATGTCAGCAGCACGTCTAATGTGCTGAGATCTGTGTGTGCGGCGTGTAGCAGCGCAAGCAGGCTGAATCTGGACTGTGTGTGTGTGTGTGCAGGACAGTCGCTCGTGCCCACACACAGATGGATGCATACATGTCTGCCTTGCGCACACCACCAAAGCAGGCCAGTAAATAATAAAGCGGCGTCCATGCAGAGGCGACGTGGCGGCGGCAGAGATAGAGAAAGAGAGCGGCCTTGTTAACACACCTCCACCCAGCTAACCAGCCTGCTCAGGGGACAGATAATGGCCGGCTGTGCCGACGGCTAACGCTGCTGCATTATGATGAAGCCCGCTGCTGCAATCACACACTGGAGCATGTGAGCGAGCGATGGCTTTATAAGTATCTGTTATGTGTAGATAGGTTGAATAATAAAAAGGTGGGCAGGGAGGTGTCATTCAGAGCCAGGGCTGCCTTTTTATTCCTTCTTTTTAATTTCCACGGGCATGTGTGGCAGACTGGAGACCCAGAGCCATCTTATGTAATGAGACCAATTTGTACTAAATGTTTATTGGATCCGTAAGTAGTATCCTGTGCTAATTTCCCATTCAATAGACTGAGTGAAAAGCACACCGGCAAAGGACGAGGAATATGAATGAAGGCGCTCACACAAGCCGCTCGATGTGCTCTGCTGCTGAGATATTACAATACGCTGAGGCCTCTCTGATTAATGCAGCATCAAGCACATGTTCAACCTTCGATAAACGCACAGGGAGCATGCTAGCCAACAGCCCACACACCAGGAAATATACTGCCATTTAACGAACGTCACGGGAAGCGCTGATGCAAAGCGATGGGCAGTAACCAGCCAGAGCTGCGTCACTCAGCCACACGATGCAAAGAGGTTTTAGAACAAAGCAGAGGGTTAAATCACAGCTTCTGGAGCTCTGTGTGAGAACTACTTCATGGCAACATGTGAATTAATTATTCTTTGATTTGTTCCTACAAATACATGGTGAAAACAGCAGCTTATTGTTGGACTTCAGTCCAGGACGCCCTTTTCAAACGCAGCTTTAAACAGAAACTGAGGTGCCCGGCTGACGTGGACAAATTGGCATATTGAAAATGAACAAAGAGGGCTGACGGTGGATGAATACACCTCAACGTCGCCGCACCTGCTCGTGCTTCTTCTTGTAGACAAAGCGTCGATGCTCCGCTGTCACTGCAGGGAAAACTGAGGATAAACGCGGTGTCAGGTTTGGACATGATCACATGGTTTGACTGGTTTGAAATGGGGGCACTTGTTGCATGTGACCGCGGTGATGCGACACCTGCATCATACGAGACTAATTAATCCGGTCAAAAGGCTGTGACGTATCAGAGCACCTGACAGAAGACGTCACCTTGTCACATCCTGTGGAAACTGATTGGTGAGGTCAGTGCTGCGTTCAGGTGCTTCTGACCGGGAAGCTGCTTGTTAGTCATGTCAGGTTCTGTTGAAGAAGCTGTGCATTATCATGTCATCAGTCAAAACTCCACCATCCAGACATTTAAGCACAGACAAGTATGTTTTACAAGACTCTCTTGATCCACTCCAGACTCTTCGTGATTGCCATGCGACGCCGTATTCCACATGAATATCTCCTCGACATGAAACCCTGCGTTCCCCCAGCGTGGAGCGCGCTGTCACAGCCATCCCTACCAGTGACAAAAGATTTCTGCTCCAGTTCAAAGATTGTAATAAGTAGGCTTTCAAATACAGAAACAACTCAGTAAAGCGACAGGGAAAAAAAGGGAAGTGAAACCCAGTGACGCGCATCATTTGGCGAGATGACAGCTCCTTAGTAAAGGGAATTGGCACCGCTGTTTTAGCGGGTTCCCCGCCGAATGTTATTGCCTCTGCTTCATCTCAGTTGTTGTTGTTCTCAGTCACTTTGAGCCAAGTAATTGTCAAAGCTGAGCACCTTTCAGCCCCTGCAGAGAAGGTTGCACCGCCTTGTCAGTAAACAGCAGTGCACTTTGAATATCTAATGTCCTGCGCCGCCGCATAAAGGGAACGTCACTGATAGTGGGTGGCAGCAATAACTAAAACCAATAGAGGTCCAAATGCAGGAGAAATTGCTCATTTCAAATTCAGCAGTGGAGGACAGAAACGCTCCACACTCTGACAGTCTTTAAGATTTTAATTTCGCAGGATTCGGGTGTTTGTGAACGCTGGCTGAACCTGCTCTCGCGTTCACGGCCTGGCGAGCGAAAAAAAGGCTGCTGGATTTCTGCAGAGTCTCACAGGGAAGAAGCCAAACTCTGAGAAGCACTACATGTTGTGATCTCATGTTAAACCAACAGCGAGCAGAGCGGAGCTCAAACGAGGTCGGGCGGCGTCAGCGCTTCACACGTCTGCATAAAAGAGGAACTGTGAAAGCTATTCATCGTCACAGACAACAGAAGCCACGGTGACGTGTCGTGTTCGAGAGCGAGGGCCGAGAACGGCGGCTCGCTGGAGGCCGCTTCATATTTCTTACTTTGCTGTTTGTTTACAGCCCAAAGGTGATCAGGCTGCTTCAGGTAAACAGGCCTTCTAATGCTTTTACACATCAGGTGATAATGACAGAACGATGCGACTGACATTCGCTGTGTGTCATTACATCTGAGGCTGAGCGCGGGAACAAAAGCAGAACAGCTGATGGCGTGCGGGGGCCACTATCGGCCCCGCTGGCTCTGACGCTCGTGTGGTCCTGCTCTCATTTTGTGGCTCATTTGTTGGCATATTGCAGCCACGATCACGCCGACTAATCCAACACGGGCCAGCGAACGCTCAGCCACGAGCGGCTCGCCAACCTGTGGATGGATGCAGCCTCAGTCAGGCCATAAATCACGATGACAAACATAATGTATACAGGTAAAAAAGACAATCTCACATCAGCCCCTGAAATATGAGCGCGGCTGCAAAGACGGCACGCACGCATGCACGCACACACTCACCAAAGTGCTGACATAGACAGAAATAAGAGGGCCTCATATTTTCTTGTGTACACTGACGACACTGACAAATGCCAGCAATTAACGCTTGAAGGTATTGAACATGACGTGTGCTGCCGGGGGTCTCGCCAAGCCAAAGAAAAAAAGAAAAAAAGACAAGAATCAGATGAAGCTCGTGACCTCCGGCTGTTGTTTCGGAGAGCTCAGCAGAGCGAGCGTCTTCGTGACGGGCTCTCCGACAGCGGGAAGGTCGCGGCCGGGTCGCGGCTCGACGGGAAGATTTAGGCGGCCGAGACTCCGGATCGTAAGTCAAAGACGGACACGTCCCCGTGAGACGCAGCTCCACCGCACTTCTTTGACTCTTCGGGGAGAAATTGACTCTGTTTTTTTTTTTTTTTTTCTGGTGCAAATACGACAAGCCCGTCCTGCTTTCTTATCAGCGGACGTGTTCCGAGCGGCTGTGCTCCAAAGTCAATTATTCAAATCAGCCAGAAAAAAGTGAAGACCCCAGCCTCTTTTGATTTATCCCGGTATCAGAGCCCTCCATGGGTCATTTATCAGCTAAATGGCTTTTTGAATCCATACTCTAAAGTTCATTACAGCGATTAAAGATTTATTCAGTCATAGTTATAGATAATTCATCTGAGGCCTATTAAAACGCCTTTTTGTCGCCGCACCATGTGGTCGTTTTTAAAGGGAATGGCAGATGCAAACCGAGCGTCGGATACGGCCTGCCTGGCTATTTTTCAATCTCCTCTGATGGACAAAGGTTCAAAACCACAGCGGGGGTTCCCAATTTGACACATAGCTCTCAGTGAAGATGAAAGGCTCAGCGCTTCTTCGCTCCAGCCCCAAACCTTCCTCCAGCGTCTGGAGTGTTTCAGCCCAACCGAGAGGAGCTCCTCATCAGCACTTTTACTGTGAGAAGAAAGCGAACGAAGGTGTGTGATCCAAAAGTACGCCTCACACACACACACACACACACACACACCAGTGAAGATGATGTAACCATTAGCAGCACTCCAGATTCAGAAAACAGTGATTAAGCTGTTAGCATCATTCAGTCAGATGACATCTCCCCTGATGACTGACACACATGAACATGAGCCACGTGACCGAGCGGATGACACGACGGACGGCTTCACGACGGCCGCGTGAAGGAGCTCCAGGCTTCTTCAACGCTCTCTGGGCTGTCAGCCTTCTGTCCTTCTGTCTGCGTTTTTATCCCGAAGCAAAGAGAAATGTTCATGTCTTTGTTTTTTAAACTAACGCTGACATCGTTGGAGGAAGCGAGGATTGTCCTTCGACATCCTCATCCTCGTGTTACAGGCAGATACTCACACCAAGCTGTCCGTTAAGCTGCGCTCTGTGTGAGGATACACACACAAATTAAGACAAGGTCCACCAACGATCGCCATTAAACAACTATTATTGGATGGATCGGACTGAGGCGTTGACTTTGGATGCTGAGTCAACACTTTGAACTCGATGTCCCGTCATTATCTGTCATTATGTCATTATCCTGCTGAAGGAGGCCATGGGGGGGGG